>ML102346.1:11224-123111 GCA_003697995.1 Taxidea taxus jeffersonii | reverse complement strand
ACACACACACACACACACACACACACACACACATACATACTCTAGTCCTATATTCATGCCCCATCAAACAACTTTTGAATTTTCCTTTCAGTGCATTCATTTTTTTGGTCTACCCAGAATCTAGTACCCACTTCTAATGGAAGTTATATTTAGGGGTTCATCAAAATTTCTATGCCCTTCCCTGCTCAAGGGGTGAGCTTTTGACCCAAGCTATGGCTCTGTCAGAAAATTGAACTCTGTGTGGAGTAATTAGAGACAAGAAACTACTGGAACAGATTCAAGAAAATGGTCCCCCAACACCCAACACATTAGCTTATGATGGATTTCCAGTGCTACTTTGGTTTTTGTCCTCTCTGAAATCCAGTTCTTCAGTACTTCCTTAAACTGAGATTCCCCATATGTTTTCATTAAATTCATTTTTACCATAAGCTAGTCAGTGTGGATTTCTAGTGCTTACAACCAATGAAACTGCAATAAAACAGTCTACCTGTAAATAGAGAAAGTACTGGTGATTTGGACTTTTTAATATTTCTTATCCCTTTATAACAATTCAACAAAGTTGACTTCCAATAACGACTGTGCTTTCTGTATCATAGGAAGTATGAAATAATCATGTAAATAGAGGGGTCTCAATTCTATGTGACAGTTATATTTTCTACTGTGTGCTAATAAGTCAGCATCCTGTTTTCTACCCCAGTATTCTGCATTACATGCCGCATTATTTCTGACATTTCTCATGATAAGTGGTCACTGACAAGGGCTAGACCCTGAAACCTCAAAATGGAAGGCCAGGTCCAGTCACCTACTTTTAGACACCGTCGCTCACTGAAGACCAATGCCAGGTACAAGCTCTTATCATCCTCTACTGATTTTTAGAGGTCTCAATGACGCTTCAGGGACTGAGGTGGAAAGGTTAACACAAAATTACTTTCTGGAGCTTGTGGTCATAGCAACGGGAAGAGAGCTGCATCAGTGGTCGCTCTGGCAGCTGCCAGGACAATCTGCTTACTGTCTCTTGACATTAGAGCAGTTTAAGCCTTCTTAACTAGCCCCATCTTGCCTGCCAGCCTCTGTGGATTTTTTCTCATTGGTCTGTGACTAGGTGTCTTCACTATCTATTCACACAAGGGCTACATTGTCTGGTCAGACAATGGCTGAATTGGGTCTTGAGGCAGAGGGGTTTTGACAGCTTGAATACATCCAAAAATAATGTCAAAGCAACCAAGGGCATTGGATGATACTTGCAGTTGTGTTGTCCTCTGCTCTTTTATTACTCCTTGAAAAAGGGACTATCTTCTCACACAAAATGTCATTCCAGGTGGGGGAGGGGATCATGCCTTTTGGAAAGGGAACAGGTCATTGTAAATTCAAGTTTAGTGGCGGTTTTCTCCAAAACACAGTATTGTTGAAAAATGAATACAAATATATTGGAAATGGATACTGCCAGAAGGCCAATCTGGTCTCAGTAAAGGGGAGAATAATAGGCATATTTTGTCTTTAATCCCTAAGATAGTATATACCATTCCTTAAAAAAAAAAAAAAAGTATCAAAAAACCTATCAGAGAGAGACATGAGAACATGAGTTCTAAAGTCCCGTATTTCAGGAGAGGTAGGCAAAGACTCTCAGCCTATGGTAACACACCCATAGCATCAGTCACTGCTGACTATGTGGCACTGGCTTATTGCCTGGAAAACAGACTTTGGGGTATTTTTTACAGCAATCAAGAAGGTTTCATTAAAAGATAATTAGTATCAGACAATACTGGGAAAGCCTTTCATCTGATTCATCAAGCTCATAAACAAGATAGTCCCAGCATGCCACAGTTCCATGAAATGAAGAGACATTTGTTATCCTGAATTACGATCAGTGGTTATTCAACAGAAGCCTCTGTGGCCTAGAGAGTCCACAATGCTTGGTTGTTCTTTGCCAAGCTCCATTTGGTTTACCCTTTTGTTCTCTTTCCTTCGTGTTGGAAATGCAAGGATGTTCCCTGGCTAAACATCAGCAGCCAAAACATTTAATCCACTAGTTACCAAGGGCTCAATATATTTCAGGGGCTGCTGAGCACTTTACATGCATCTCTTCATTTACCCTTCCACTGGCACCAAGAGGATCCCATTTTACACGTGAAGAAAAGAAGACTCTGCAATCTCCCCGCTGAAAACACCAATAAAAAGCTCAACTTCTTATGATAGCTGGTAAGGTCCTGCATGTTCTGGCCCCTGCCCACCCTTCTGACATTACCTCAGGATGGGCTCATACACTCTCTTTATTCTGTTTCTTGAAGTCACTGAGTATATCCCTGCTTCATAGCCTTTTCTCTGGCTGTTTCCTTTGCCTATGAAGCTCTTTGGCCAGGTCTTTATAACTGGCTACTCATTATTCAGGTCTCAGCACTAATGTCACTGAAATGGAGTGTCCTTTCCTGACCACCTTTCTAAATGACTTCTCCCCCGCTATTCCTTTCTTTTATTTTTTTCTCAATAGCATGTATCACCATATGAAATTAGCTGTTAAATAATTTATTTTTTATCTCATATTGCCCAATTTTAATGTAATCCTTATGTCAGATGCCTCAGGGTTGTTCATCATCTTCTACTTGTTCACTTGGAGTATTTAGTTTAGGTGCATGATAAATATCTTCTGATTAAATGCATCTGTGAATGAATGAAAGAGTGAGTTTCAGGGATTACAGGTGATTCACCAAAAGTCATATACCTCTTAAGTGACAGAGGCAAGACTCAAATCCAGGTCATCCTAATTCCAAAACTCAAATTATTTTTTTTTTTTGTTTTAAACATTTTAAAAATATTTTATTTATTTATTTGAGAGAGAGAGAGAGAGCATGAGCAGGGGGAGGGGTAGAAGGAGAAACAGACTCCCCACTGATCAGGGAGCCCAAGGCAGGACTTGATCCTACAACTCTGAGATCATCACCTGATCCTAAGGCAGACACTTAACTGACTGAGCCATGCAGGTGTCCCCCAAAACTCAAATTCTTTCTTTTTAAAGATTTGTTTATTCATTTAACAGAGAGAGACAGAGCAAGAGAGGGAACACAAGCAGGGGGATTGGGAGAGAGAGAACCAGGCTTCCTATTGAGCAGGCAGCCTGATGCAGGGCTCCATCCCAGGACCCTGGGATCATGACCTGAGCTGAAGGCAGACACTTAATAACTGAGACACCCACGTGCCCCCCAAAACTCAACTTCTTAATCACTGGCCTATATTGTTTCTTTGTGGAGCTTTAAACTTGTCAATTTGCTTTCTTCATTTCAATATGTGCTCAGAGAAATTGGGCTTCAATGAAGTGGGGGATGGAGAGCATAACCAAATATGTGCAAAGAATGTAGGGCTGATATTCAACTCGTACACCATAGCATTACCAGATTGATCTTAAAAATATTCAAATGTGTCTGTAGTGATTGGCATGGAGCCATTGCTACAAAATTCTCCAAGTGACCCTCTCAGTTCCACCCTTAACACTACCTCAAGATTCGGAACAACCTCCTGCTGGATCTTTACCTGATCCAGTAACTAAAAGATTTACACCTGGCATGGAAGCAGACTTCCAGGACCATTCTCATCCATTCTGATTGATCATACCCACTGATCATCATTTCTGGAAAAACACTGAAGACAGTCATCATAAAAGCCAAGTTCTTAACTTGCTCTACACTTTATCAAGATATAAAGCTTAAACCATATCAGCTTAGCTGTAGGAGGATAAGCAAGAAAGTTCTTTTCCCTTTTATCTCATCAAACGCTTATGATAAATTTAATGATTTTAAATAAATTAAATTAAAAGTTAATAAAAAGAAGAAAAGGATAGGCACTAGTGGAAGATATTGTGAACTATTAATTGAATTGGCAAACCTGAAGTGTCCTGAATAAGATTTAGGGTCCTATAAGGGACCATAATAATCATTTTCCCTTCAACTTCAGCTTTTAATTCTTTTTTTTTATCCCAGACTTCCCATTTGTACTGAATGCTTAAGCGTGATCTGATGAATAAGCCAGTGTTACAAGGGTCTGCAGGATACAGTAATGCCAACATTTACTGGGTATTTACCATATTGGGAACTGGGAATGATGCTAAATATATTATGTATGCATCATTTATTTATTCAAATTCCAAACTAAGAGCTACAATCCTCACAATACAATTCTGTAATGAACACAGCATCCTCCTTCTTTCATAGACAAGAGAACTGAGCGTTGCAGACATTTGTAACTCATCTTAGGTTATGCAACTTCTAATAAGTGTTGGAGTCCAAATTTGAACCAGGGTCTCACTGATGACAAAGTAAGATCGCCTAACCACTCTGCAGAACTTTTTCTTAAAAGAACATAAGCCTGACGAGTTTTCCAAGTTGCTAGTTAACATCTCTGCCAAGAGAGCAGGAAGAAAGGAATTTGGAAGCTCCCATTAGCATGAAATGATTAACTCCTTTGAATTTAAGCAAAGAACGCAGCAATGGTGATCTGCTTTTGCTTCACAACTTTTTCATATGCTTCTGTTCCACTAGCATATGGTAATGTTGAGTTCATTAATGGCTTCTGGGGCTCAGAGATAATCCCTTTGCCTTCTCTGACTTACGACTACCATTAAGAGACTTAACACGGTAGTGGCATGGGCAGAAGAAACCCTACCTCGTAAAAAACACAAAATGAAGTCAGAGGAAGAGCTGTAGTGAGGGGTGAAAAAAAAAGCCCGGAAGGTGTTATTGATGAACTAATTAGTCAATGTTTATAAAGAGCCTTAACAATTGGTCTCACTATATATATTTAAAAGATCATTTTATGGGTAGCGTGGGAGTATAGCTTCTCTTTTTGGTAGTGGAGGAGGATGTGAACAGAATGGAGATGGGTATTGAATGGCAAAAGCCATTTTACCTGGTTGCCCTTCCATCTTTCTATATTTAAAATACCTAAAATTCTCAAGCTATCAAGTAAAACAAGCAAACTACAGCCGCTCACAACTGTTTGGAGACTCATCATCTGGGCTGAGGGCAACCCAGATCTTCAATCATCTTTTGCTGTTGTTATTTTTTTAAGATTTTATTTATTTATTTGACAGAGATCACAAGTAGGCAGAGAAGCAGCGGGGGTGGGGGGGAGCAGGCTCCCTGCTGAGCAGAAAGCCCGATGCGATGCCAGGCAGGGCTCCAGCCAAGGACCCTGAGATCATGACCTGAGCCCAAGGCAGAGGCTTTAACCCACTGAGCCACCCAGGTGCCCCTTCAATCATCTTTTGTAGATGGAATTGGTGCTTGCACTTTTAACCCACATTGGCAATTTACAAGAATGTATGTAGGATACTGGGAGTGAAATAAAACCCTACATATTTGCTTCCAATCCAGTCCTTTTGCCTTTCCATTGGCACATAATTTTTGTTGTTCTTCCATGTGCTAGGCCCTCAGCTTGGTATTGTTTTAGAAGACAGCTTGGGGGGCACCTGGGTGGCTTAGTCATTAAGCGTCTGCCTTTGGCTCAGGTCATGATCCCAGGGTTCTGGGATCGAGCCCCACATCGGGCTCCCTGCTTGGCAGGAAGCCTGCTTCTTCCTCTCCCATCCCCCTGCCTGTGTTCCCTCTCTCGCTGTGTCTCTCACTGTCAAATAAATTTTTGAAAATCTTAAAAAAAAAAAAGTCAACTTGGAAGCCAACATAAACCATGGGTATTGCCCCAACCACGATTTCACGCGCACACACAATGGTTATAAAGCACACCTCACTGTTAAGAAGGTAAATACTGCATGAGATGCACTCACACACATACAAAGGTGACTGTAGGAAAAGAAGGGAGATGGCAGTGGCCTGGAAAAACAGGACACTACTGATTACTGAGCACTTAGTATACTCCAGACCCATGTCAGGCCTGTGACCCATATAACATTATTCAACCTTTGCCGTAACCATATACAATAGATATTCCCTTAGATTATTTTATAACTGCTCTGAGCTTTGAGTGGTTAACTGGCTTGTTGAAAAGCCCATGGCTTGTAAGTGACAATGCTAGGTTAAAAACTCAAGTCATTGACCCAAAGTGCATTTTCTGTTCCATAAGAAGCTACTCAAATATAGCTCCATCTCTTTCATGGTTCTGAGAAGACCTCACGAAGAAGACAAAAATTGTGCAAGTCCTTGACAGGTGGATTGGACTTATACAGACAGACAGAGAGTGTGTTTGTTTCAGAGTAAATAATTTGTTCAGGGGACAAGAGTATAAGGGGGATGTTGGGATAGACTGAAAAGGTAGACTGGAGTCAGATCTTAAAAGGCCTCAAATGACCATTTCTGAAACACCAAGTGATATGTTTTATGTGGGCTCAAAGAAGATAAAGCTTATACACTAGTGGCAGTGCTAAAAATGATTTGCTGGAGGGAGAAGTCTGCTACCTAGGGATTTGATATGAGAGCTCTTACGGACTAAATTGTATCCCTTGAAAAAAATTCCTATGTTGAAGTCCTAACTTTAGAACATGATCGTATTTGGAGATAGGGCCTTTACAGAGGTAATTAAGTCAAAATTTGGTCTTCTGCGTGGGCCTTAACCCCATATAACTGATGTCCCTATAAGAAGAGAAATAAAACATACACACATGGATGGAGGGAAGATGATATGAGGACACAGGAGAAAGCCAAGGAGGGAGCCCTAGAACAGATCTTTCCCTCACTGCCCTCAATCAAGGCGTCAATCCTGCTGACACCCCGACCTTAGACTTCTAGCCACCAGGATTGTGAGAAAATAAATTTCTGCTGTTTAAAAGCAGCCCTTCCCTCACCCCTACCTCCGCCCTGCCCCAGGCTGAGATACTTTATCTTGGCAGCCCTGGCAAACTAACACAAGGCTGATGCCTAAGTCTAGGTCTCAAAGTAAGCAAATCAGAACCTTTCGACTTTGACTCAACACATCAGTACCTTTCTGCTCTGTCCTAGCCTCCTGGTCTCACCATTCATACTTGGCCCTTTAAAACTCTTCCTACAACCTTCATATCCAAACCTCATTATATCATAAATGGAAAAAATTGAAGCACCTTACTGAGCCCCTTCAGTTTCATATGTACAATTAATCACTTCTCACCTTTCAGTTCCTTTCTTGCTTATTTTCTCTCTCTTTTCATTTAAACCCAAACTGCACTGCTTTAACCCAATGTAGGAAGCTATGTCTAGGACAATTAACTCCATGAAATATGCCAAGAAGACTCACGCACTGCACAGGGCTCATAAGGAATAGTTAAAATATTTCTGGCAAATCCTGAGTCACAGAGATTCCTTTCTCTCCCCAGTATCCCAGATGACAATGTTCCTATTAGAGTGTAACTATAGGTCTGCAGAATGGTACAGTTAAAATATATGGACCATAACTTTGTGTCTTTTCAAAGGTGCTGAGCTCAGTGAAGATCTCAGTACTATAAACTGAGGCCAGCTTTACGTATTTCAACAATTAAGTATATTTTTCAGTAATTCCTGTCAAGGAAATTAAATTTGCTTTGCTTTATTTTTATATCACCCTATTTAAAATGAAACATTCATTTGCTCTCTTCCTCTACTGAACTTGACATTGCGAAAGTGTAGGGGTATTGTCAGTGTTCGCTGTGAGTCCCTAGGGCTTTAGAAAGTCAAAATATGTAGAAATATAGTCTGAAGCCTCAAATGAGACAAATCTTTACTCAATAAAAAGAAAAAGCAATCAACTTTACTGATTTAGAACTTGTTAAAAACAAGATAACAGCTCCAAAATGAATCACCAAAATAAAACTTAGTTGGCTTTTTGGCTTTCCCAGAAATGGTACCTTAAGCCAGTCAATCAGGAATCACCTGATCAGCACTGGTTAAGTAATCTGACTAATAGACACCTACTGTCCCTACAGGATAAGTAATCTTGCAACAAACAATCTGCTTGTTGCCTGGTATAACTTCCTTGTTCTCCCTCCCTTCTGCATATAAAAGTCTTTCATTTTGTCCAGCTCCTTTCTATCTGCTAGATTGGATGCTGCCTGATTCATGAATGACTGAATCAAACCAATAAGATTATTAACATTTACTCAAATTTTGTTTTTTAACTATCTAAATAAAAAAGTAATAGCCTCTTCTCCTAGGAAGCCAGGGTCGTGAAGATGGTACCCATACATGAATATTTTTGTCCCCATTACACTAGGACTTAATTTCCTAGAATCACTGAATTGATAGGCATTAAACACATTTCTTACAAAAGCAATGGGAGGGGTGCCTGTGTGACTCAGTGGGGTAAGCCTCTGTCCTTGGCTCAGGTCATGATCTCAGGGTCCTGAGATGGAGCCCCTCATCGGGGCTCTCTGCTCAGCGGGGAGCCTGCTTTCCCCTCTCTCTCTGCTTGCCTCTCTGCCTACTTGTGATCTCTCTCTGTCAAATAAATAAATAAAATCTTTAAAAAAAGGAAAAAGCAATGGGAATTGTCAAAATAAATTAGCAAGGTAAGAAATTCTTAAATGTACCTACAGAGATGGGGAGGTCATGTACTGTAGCAATCAAAGACAGATCCAGCCCCATACTAGTTTAAGAAGACATTGAAAACTCAAGGCTCCAGTTGGCAAAAAAAAAAAAAGCCATATTTTTGAATCATGTCCACAGACTTGCCAGAGTTGATTTGGTCAAAGGTGAGAACAGAGCCAAAGGCAGCTTCCTTTTAGGTTTCCTTGTAACAAGGCCTAAGGGAGAGATGAACCAGTATGTTTCCTTCATCCAATCATCTAATCTCAAAAATACCAAGAGAATGAGGCAGATCACAGTGAGATCAAGGCTGACAGATCTTGGCTGAGAAACCTTAAAGGCCTGGGTAAGAGCTAAAGGTATCCAGGAGAAGATATGATCAGAAAGCAAAAACTGTGAGATGGAAAATATACATTTGAAGTCTACTAAGTCAGAACTGGCATTCCTGGAGACTTCAGCCTATGATGGCTATGTATTTTGACTCTGTAGGGATCTGGCTCTTATTCTCACCTTTAAAAGCCATAAACTGAGCTGCTGGCAGAAGATCCTGAGCTCTCTGAGTTCTTAATACCCTTCAGCTCCTGCTCCTAAGTCTACCCTCACAATGAATCCCCTCACTCCTGGAGAAACATGAATGAGTCTTTCTCAACAATCTAAGGAAACTAAGATGAACAGTGTGAGGTCTAAGTGGCTTTCTTCCCCTAAAACACTCATATGAACATCTGAATAGTCACTATAAGATGACAAAACCTATTGTTGAATCATTTGCTTTCCTTTATACCTACTTTGGATAAGGACCTCCTTTAGGTCCCCTTGTGCACTGCAACTGTTCTTTTTTCCAATTCATGACATAATTTTTACTCATGCCCTTGGCTGGTAAGTTGTTTATTTCTTTCCTGTCTTAAGCAGACAGGATACACGCTCCAGACACAAAAAACCCTAACCTAACATAAGGATTTATAGCCAGACGGAGGAATGCTAGAGGGATGCCAAAATAAATAATGCCTAGAGAACTCATTTAACTGTTTTTGGAAATTTCAATGCTGTATTTATTCTCAATAGTTTCTTTGTCTGGGTAGATAAGGTATTTCTTATCTTTTTCTCAGTTTCCTTAATAAACAGCCTTATGAATGCAATGCGTGGGTCAGGGAATGGAATAAAGAGATGAGAGAAAAAATAGAAATCTCCTTTGCTCTTCTATCTGCCCCTATTTTGGTCTATGATTGCTAAATTGCTTGTGAATTATTCTTTGATATTTTTCTCATGGCAAAAGTAAAGAAAATAGAATGGATCCTTTTAAAGTGGGGGGAATTAATAGCCTTCTTCTGCTAATTCACATACAGCAATAATAGTTGCATTCTAATATAAAAGACAGGAAATGGGAAGGGAGTGTTACAATTTCATGGAGGATATTATTGATCCTCTTGCTTATTTAGGCTTTGTTTATAAAGTTGGCCATTTAAAATACAAAACCCTTTACATGTGCAATTCCTAGGGAAAGAAAACCAAACAAATTACACTCCTATTGGAGAGAGGAAAACTAAATGAGTATTTGGACTCTCTACAGTTAGGTCATTGATTTTGTGTGCTTGGAGGCAAAAGCAAATTATAGCATCTTAAAATCATTATTCCAGCTGTGAAAAACTTAAAAGATGGGACTTCATAGACAGTGCCACAGTCACATTTGTCATACAGGCTGTCCTGGATTAGTCAGTCTTGATTCTACACATGCCTGAATTTGGGTTCTCATCAATGCCTAGCATTCAACCCTGCCCTGTCCCCAAGTACTGACTATATTTTCATGGGTTTCAACATCATCTCTATTGATTTTGTCAGGTATTTTTGGAATAAGCAGGAAGACAAAAATATTTTTTATTTTTGTCTTGTTTGGATTTTGTTTTGGTTTTCCAGGGCAGGGGCTCCTGGAGAAAACAGACACAGTGATACGAATAATACTATGAACTGGTTGGCTCTTGTCCCTTTACCCTTCCTAATGGATGGATATATAGAGATACATATACGTATATGTATGTATGTATGTATGTATCTATCTATCTATCTATATAATTTATTTATTTGACAGAGAGAGATCACAAGTAGGCAGAGAGGCAGGCAGAGAGAGAGGGAAGCAGGCTCCCTACTGAGCAGAGAGTCTGATGTGGGGCTCGATTCCAGGACCCTGAGATCATGGCCTGAGCTGAAGGCAGTGGCTTAACCCACTGAGCCACCCAGGCTCCCCCCAATGGATATATTTTGAGCCCTGACAGAGTACGGTCAGAAACTCCAAAAGGCAGTTTGTGAACATCTTTGTGAGGTTCTAGGCACCAGTTGGGTTTCTTCATGATCCAAGTCAAGGTCAACAGAGACTAGGAAGTAGAGTATTCCCCTGTTTTCTTGAGAGTGCTTGACAGCCCAGTGAGCACTATGGAGGAGCAGGAGAGTAGCCTCAGTGCTCCCTGTGCCAGACAGAGTAACTAAGAAGTAGTGTATGTTCATCTCACCGGTACCAGCGGCTCCTCAAATATATAGGGCCAGCCAGCTTGTGCTGAATCCACTGAGTGGATGGCCCAAACAAGATCTGAAAAAGGTCTATGCGAAGTGTGAGGTCCTCCAGTCAAAAGAGGAGGGTCTGAGAACTGGTGACATTCAGGATGGATATTAATGTGACCACAGTTTTACTGAACAGTGGTTAATTACTATGGGTTACTAATACTTAACTCAAAAGCCTTAACCTGAGGAAAAACAAACAAAAAACCCACAAAAACTTCAGCTTAGCCTCAGGGGAAACCGTATGGTGGAGAAGATTGCTTGCAGGTCACACCCCCACACCCACTTCCATTTTGGCATCTTTTTCTTTTCTTTCAGTAGTTCGCCACTCTTGAGTCCCTAGTCATCTCACTGAGTAATACCCAGATGCCTTGCTCTGATAATTCACCTCACTTTGCTGTATATTTTTCTTGACATTTTAAACCCCACCTCCCCCACTCTCTCAAATTTTGCAGTCCCAAGTCAATGGGATAGAGGCCAGAGTCCAGAATTAGACACAAATACATATGGTAAATTGGTATAACTATTTGATAAATAGGCACAGCATGTCGGTGAGGGAAAATGGATATTTTTCTTGGAAATAATAGTTGTATTTCCCATTTATTGCCTATAACAAAATAAATTCCAGGGGGATAAAAAATTAGACATAAAAACATAAACATGTTTGAGAATAAAACATGGAGGAATGTTTAATACAAAAAGATTAGTTATATTTGGCTTCAAGTAATAACATTACATGCAAAAATTATGAATGAAGTCAAAGGCAATATTTAATAAGCAATATTTGCAATAGAAGCCATGAAAAAATGGTTGAGTTTTTCTTCATATAAAAATAACAATTGCAAATCAAAAAGAAATAGGGCAACAACTCAATAAAAAATTTGCAAGAGACAGGAAGGAATAACTAACAGACAAGGTAAAAGTGGCATTTTAAACATATTAAAAACAAAAAGTTCAACTTCACTCATAAGCAACATGAATATAAATTAAAGTATTGTCAATTTCATCTACTAAATTGGCAAAGATATTGTAGCTAATGTTAATACATTCTCTGTGAATTTTATGGACAAAGAGATGGACAGCCTGTGAAAGCTTTGGTGGGAGTGTAAATGGGCATGATCTCTCCTGAGGACAATTTCGAGATATCTTTCAAGATCACAGATGTTTGTATCCTTTGACCAAACAATTTCATTCCAAAGAATTTGTTTTCCAAATAGTCTCAGATGTGTTAAAAGATGACTATATAAGAAAGTTCTTAGCTTAGGTCTCTATAGGAAATGATTAGAAATAACCTATCAGTCTTTCAGTATGAGACTCATTAAATGAATTATGGTACAGTCATCTAAAACATTACTATAACATCATTAAAAAGATCCGCTAATGCATGTATGACGTGGAAAAATGTCCAGTATATATCCTTAGGTTAAAAGAAAGCAACTACACAATAGCAAGGTCAGTATGCTGTCATTTGTTAAATACCCATACACACACTTGCATATGCCTGTAGCCTCTCCTGAAGAACACACAGAAATAATAGAAATAAGTAACAATGACTGGTTTTATAGGAGAGAGGAGAGAAATGGGCTTCTGGGAAAAAGGAGGCATTAACCAAAGGAGGCATGCATCCTGAGACGTGCAAGCACGTGGACTTCACTTAACTCATACAAATCAGACATTCCCAGTGATGCCACCATCCATGACCATACTTACTTCCATCATGGTACTTTGCTCTGTAACTACTTATTAAGATGTTTATTTATTGGATGCTTCCCCCATGAGACTACAAACTCCATGAGGGCAGGGATTCTGCTGTTTCTGTTTGATCTGTACTTCCCATATTTAAAAATTACCTACCATTTGTCAGACAAATGAAAATGAGTATCCAATACTAATTTTAGGAAGAATGACTGAATAGAGGCATGTATAAATTGAGTTAGCAACTTTTCCACATAACATGGTTAACTTTAGAAAGAGCCAACAAGACTCATTTTTTCCAGTAAATGATTTCTTCTCTATTATTTCCAGTAAATTATTTCCTTTCCAGTGAATTATTTCCTCTCTGGGTCTTCTAAAATCAGCACTGAAATGATGCACAATGACAGGGGCTTTCAACCATAATGGCACACAGACTCATTCATACAATCTAGGATTTTGATACCCAAGCCTGACCTTGGATCTACTAAAAAAAGAAGCCCTGGAAGAAAGGACACAATGTCTCTGCAGTTTTCTAATGCACCTGGATGACTTGGCTGGATCACTGGTTTTGAAAACTATTGATCTATGAATAGACAATCACATGGCACATCCTTACACCTATCATTCAGTAGGGAAATAAGATGCCCACAGAACCAAAAGGTAATAAAAAAAAAAAAAGGCAAACAGTTGGGAAATAAATAAGGTATTTAATGCTGAACTGCTTCAAAATTTTTCCTGAACGGTGGTAATATAACGTGCAAAGTGGAGTCATTTGGAAACAAGATGGTGGAATCCAGATGCTTTACTGACAAATCTTTTGATTCTAGTAACAGTGAGACCTACCAAACTGACTTAAACAATGAAGGGAATTTACTGACTCAACATTGAAAAGTAGTCTTGATTTCAGGTAAGATTTGATCCCTTCACTCAGATTATGTTACTAATGTTAAGAGTAAGATACTAAAGTTATTTTCTGCCTCCTTTTCTTTCTCCATAGTGGCATTTCAGTCCTCAGGTTTCACACAGTCAATGACCCTGTAGGAACTTTCAAGCACTCTCCTTATGATATTAAATGACTTCCACTATCCATTATATACACACTCAGTCATTATATACACACTCTCACATTACCCAAGGGAGGACAGATATTTCCCTTTGGTTGTTATTGGAGAATACAGACAACCTTATATTCCACAAGTTCCACTAAACATAAACCTTTTCCTGAATCTCTTCACTTGCACTGGGTCACATTCCTATACCCTCAACCAATAAAAATCTTCAGTGATTTTGAATACATTGTTTGGCATCATTCAAAAAGAGATGACCCCCCACACACACATGCCCCACCCTGGAGCAGGGATAGATTCAGTGGTGAGCTGGAGAATGTCTGTACTCACTTACAATGGGCAGTTGTTAAATTAGCAGAAATTTTGCAAGCTTGTTCAAAAGATGCTATTAAATATGAAAATATATAAATGTACAATAAAATAACTAATATTTAAAACTAAGGAAATAAGAAAATTGCTTGTTAATTTTTTTTTTTTTTTGACAGAGAGAGATCACAAGTAGGCAGAGAGGCAAGCAGAGAGAGAGGAAGGGAAGCAGGCTCCCTGCTGAGCAGAGAGAGAGCCTGATGTGGGGCTCGATTCCAGGACCCTGGGATCATGACCTGAGCTGAAGGCAGAGGCTTTAACCCACTGAGCCACCCAGGTGCCCCTGTTAATTTTTTTACTACATTTTACTACTACGTATGCTAAGGGTCAGTAAATTATAGTTCTCAGGCCAAATGGAGTCTGCTGCCTATTTTTGTAAATAAGTTTTAATTGGGACACAGCCATGCTCATTCAAGTGCATATTGTCTAAGGCTGCTTTTATAATAGATTAACAGGTGAATAGTTGTGGCTGAGAACTTGTAGTTCACAAACCTAAAGGATTTGCTATCTTGCTTTTTATTTTTAAAAAAATGCTTAGGGACGCCTGGGTGGCTCAGTTGGTTAAGCGGCTGCCTTCGGCTCAGGTCATGATCCCAGGGTCCTGGGATCGAGTCCCACATCGAGCTCCTTGCTCAGCAGGGAGCCTGCTTCTCCCTCTGCCTCTGCCTGCCACTCTGTCTGCCTGTGCTTGCTCCCACTCTCTCTGACAAATAAATAAAATAAAATCTTTAAAAAAAATACTTAATCTTGATAGATACTCTTGAGATTATTTATGTGTAGAGTTTCTGCCTATTGGAGATGTTCGAAAATGATATGCTACTGCACATCTCTTCCTAACACTAACCCTCTTCCGTGACTTCTAGTTTGAAATTGGCCATGGGAATATTTACACCATGGGTATCAGCAAATGATATAAATTGGGGCTGTTCTTCTTTCCCTATGCCTAAAAGCATTCATTCAACATTTATCAGGACACGACTGCCTATAACTAGCCTCACCCAAAACATGGCTGTGAATGGGGAAAGGATGGCTTACTAGAGAGGAAATGAATATTGGGTGATGGAGGCTAAGTCAACGCCCTCTGCAATTAGTATCACTCATGTTTTACTTGAGTGTATTTAACCAAATGATTCTACAAGGTACAGAACCAAGCCACCCTAGGATTTCTCAGGCTGAAGGCAGTTCAAAGGGCATGGTTGTAGACGATAGGAGCAGTAAAAGAAAGCCAGAAAGGTGAACTCTAATAATGAGCCCTGCAAAAAAGATGACAGAATCTAGAAGAGCCTAAGATGAGAAGCAGGGAAAGGAATACAAAACACACACACGCAGAGGAAATCAAGGGATATGCTGCCTGCAGCAAATAGCCTCAGTACAAAATCTATTTAGAAGGTGAACATGAGAAAAAAATTGAAAGAGCTTAAGACAAGATTCTGACAAGAAGCAGAGGCAAGGAAAGCATCTTAAATGAAGCAGCTCAAGCATGCCCATGGTCAGTCTGCGGGTGGCAACCAGTCGGCTGCTAAGTGGGATTCCCACTACTAAAAGTTAAATGCCACTTTGGGGGGTTGCTTTGTTTCCTGGCTCATCAAAATCTGACTGGATTTCCTGATTTCAAAGTTTAGGGATGGATTAGCAAAAGGTTTCTCACTGAGCACAGGTAATTCACAAAGCACTTCTTTTAATTAACTCATGAATTAATTTAGAGAGAGGGCAAGCACAAGTGAGCAGAGGGCAGTGGGGTGGGGGACGGAGGGAGAGGGAGAGAGACAATTTTAAGCAGGCGCCACGCCCACAACCCTGAGATCATGACCTGGGCTAAAATCAAGAGTCAGACACTCAACCGACTGAGCCCCCCAGTCGCCCCTCACAAAGCCCTCTTTTTTTTTTTTTTAAAGATTTTATTTATTTATTAGAGAGAGAGAGAGAGCACGAGCACAGGCAGACAGAGAGGCAGGCAGAGAGGCAGAGGGAGAAGCAGGCTCCCTGCTGAGCAAGGAGCCCGATGTGGGACTCGATCCCAGGACCCTGGGATCATGACCTGAGCCGAAGGAAGCCGCTTAACCAACTGAGCCACCCAGGCGTCCCTCACAAAGCCCTCTTAAGGGCACGGCTTAAGGGCCCAGGTACTCTAGCATGACTTCAACCCAGCTACAAGTCCGGGGCGGATGGCATGCTTCCCAGTGTGCACAGAGAGAGCCTGTGGAGGCAATGTCTGCTGACACCAGTCATCTCAATAAAAAAATGAACAAGAAAATATGTCCTATGGATTTTCACATGGGGCCAGCAAGCAGCTTTTGTCAAAAGTATAGGAGGCTTTGTATCTGGCATCAAAAGGGGGAGGAAAAAAATGAAACTTGTTGGCAACAGAGTTAGCCACAATGGAGCGTCTAGGGGATACAGATAGCAACTCATCAAAGGGTTGGTCTTAATGATACCTTCAAACAGAACAGAGCTATGCTTAATGGCTTCCTGTGGTACTTACGTTCTTTAGAGCAAGGACATGGATATAATGTTCTCAAAAAGTGAACTGGGATATAATTCAGTGGAGCAAAATGAGAGAAGTAATTCCAGTGTATGTATGGGGGGATTTATATTATTTCTATAAGCTACAAAATATTGATAGCACTGAAAAGCAATTAAAAAGAAAAGAAAAATTATCTTTTTGAAAGTTTATTTTGTATTACAGAGTTTGTTATTATCATGAGCTAGGGTTACTACTCCCCCTTTTGGTAAAGACTTTTTGCTTGACCAAACTGTAGTCAGGTTCCTGAATCTTCTAAGCCCATCTGTGCATGTGCTTGTGAAGTTCTGTTTTATTAAGAATCCTCAGTTTAACCAGAATCACCCCCTCACTATCTGATTACCCTCAATATCTCATCATGTTCCCCATCCTCTACCACCAGATGACATCCAGTTACCTGGCCTGGCCTCAGCAAGATTCTTGTTAGGTTGGTTTAGCCAGAACCCTGCTTATCCCTGATTTTTCCTGTGAGTAATTTTCCATCCACCAACCCCAGCCCTGCTCCCTGGCTATACATCCTACTTGCCCATGCTGTATTCATAATTGATCCCTGTTGTACACTGAGGTCTCTTTTCCTCTATTGAAAAGTCTTGAATAAAATCTGCTTTGAATGCTCTATTATCCAGCTCTGGCTTTTCTTGAACACCTTTTGCAGTCTGCTATATCCCCTGACATCTGAATAACCATGGGTTTAAAAATATGTATTATTTTTGCATACATCTTTCTTAGATTTAGGAAGTCTACTCTGGTATTCTGCAACATCCTTCATAATTAGTACTTTGTGACTCTGATATCATGTGGAGACCCCCAAGTGAATTTGTTTCACCCTACAGTTACTTTAACTACTTAGTCATTGTCAAGGAATGGGTCAGTTCACTGAAGAAGAAGAAGGAGAAGGAGGAAGGGGAGGGAGGGAGGAGGGGTTGAGGGGGAAGAGGGGAGGAGGAAGGGGAAGGGGAGGAGGAAGAGGAGAAGGAGGGGAAGGAGGGGAGGGAAGGAAGTGAAGAAGAGATTGAGGGAGGGAGAGGAGAAGAAGAAACAGTGTGGAACTTGGTATACAGATTCTTTCTACCAAATGAATTCAATAAATCGACAAGCATTTACTGAGCTTTCACTAAGTGACTCGCTCAGCCTGGAGATACAATTGAGAGTTTACTACTGGGTATGGCAAAAAGGCAAGAAAAAAACTTTTTTAGGTAATAACTAATTGCATTTTGTGATAAAAATTTATTATAAAATAAACAGGGTACTAGAGAACCAGAGAAAGATAATTTATAAATTCATTCAGTTGCAAATGACTGGCAGTGGGAATAGTAAGTTCCCACTGATGTTTGCTTTTCACCTGGGCTAAAGAAAAGGTATTTTTATAGCTCAGTGGTTCCTAAAGTTGTTCGTGTGTAGAACTACCTGGAAGTTGTAGTGTTCCTTTTAGAGCACAATGAAATATCATTATATGTAATAATGTAATGAATGTAGTTAGGACAAACTTACATAATTTGGTTAAGTTCATGGAATTTAGGGATGCTCAATTTAATTCAATACTCATGCTACAGGACAAAATTTTTAAAATCCCAGTGACAAACAAATATTTCCCTAAAAATGAAGCCACTGCTGTATATTAAGTCCACCAATTTCTAAATTCTTCTGCCAGTGCTCATTTGGTGCAATTAAATAATAGCAAATGCAAATGATTGGGGGAAAAATGGGGGGGCACCTTAAAAGTAAGAAAATCTTATTCATTTGTCTTAATTTTCCTGCTCTGTTCTTCTCAGACACACTGAGAATGTCTGCTGCCCAACACTCATTTTTAGAACATGGACTCTTATGGTAGAATCTAAATTATCAAATATTTTTCCTTACATTCCTGACCTGATAACAATAACTAAATCATAGCAATAACTAAATTCTGCTGGCATGTACAGTCCTATAGCATTGCTTTCCTTATACATATCCATCTTCAGTGTGGGGAATAAAGGAAGGTCGAACATCGGATTTTATTTCAGATACATTTCAGGAAAGATGGCAATTTTGAAGTATGAACTCAAAATTTCAAAACCATTTTGACATGCATTTTAGAATGTCAGAGATAATTTATAGAGTATCATGCAAAAAGGAGCTGGTTTCCTTGAACCTCACTGCTTATTTTCTTCTTTTTTACATATACTGAAATGCATCTAATGAACCATTTCTTTTAATGAATACCCTTGGATAGTTTAGAAATCCTGCTTAAATATAGTAATATCTTTTAGCCATGCTTGTAGGGCCAGCCTCTACTGAATTATCACTATAAATACATGTGGCCAATTTGCATTAGTTCTTTTCTTTGTGCATATGTTAGCCTTCAAATAAAGCTTTCCAAAGAAATTTTCAACTTTTCTGGAGTTCCAGGTATCAAGAATTTTAATGGAAAAAAAATCAATTATTGTGAGGCTCCCCAGAAAGCTTTTAGTTTGCAAATGATAATCTCCCTCTTAACATCTTAACAGTAAAAGACATGAGCTGATAATGAAATTCTCACAGGTCAGAACTACTTGGAAAGAGAAGCGCATCTTCGTGCTCATTCTGCCAATTTCCTTCATGCATCTGCCTTGGAATCTGATGGTTTTTGCCATCTCTGGTTCCTTGGTGATTAGCTCCAGATAACAGAAAGATTTGCTGAAGCATAAAATTTCTGAAGCAGTTCACTTTGATGTCAGTATTCAGGAAATCAGCTCTTCATATGCCCACACAGAAATATCTTGGCTACAGTTTCTTCATTATCCTTAGAGGACCACCTTCATTCTGATTGCAAATATTTTTTATTTCTTAGGTGTGTCAAGCTAACAAGGAAGATCTTTGCACACTAAAACAAAATACCTGGTTATTATCAATCCTAACGCTACATAAGCAGCCTGATCCAATCTATTTACAAGCATTAGTAGCATTGACTATTTGGTTATATTTGTTCTTTTATGATCAACTTTTCAAACATATATATATATTCCACAAGTTTATGAGATTTCAATGAGTGAAACATTCTAATCCAGAAAATAGTGTAAGTTCGTCAGAATCATAGAGCTATGTACCTAAATTATACTCTAATATGGTATTATAAGTTTCAAGATGAGACATAAACATTGATGTTAATATATAATAATAAATATCATGTTAATACATGTGTATATGTGTACATGTATACATATATGTACATATATATGTCATAAAACCCGTGTTAAAAAGTATGTAGGTATGTATGTGTATAGTTCATAAAGTATACAATACTACTTCTTTGCTTTCATATTTACAATTTTAATTTTCCATCATTTTATAAAAAAAAATCTTTTGGTACATTTTATTTTTTAAGTAATCACAAATATGTATTAAAAAATAAAGTGTTTTAATTTTCAGAACTAGAGC
Organism: Taxidea taxus jeffersonii; assembly: GCA_003697995.1. Lineage (NCBI taxonomy): Eukaryota > Metazoa > Chordata > Mammalia > Carnivora > Mustelidae > Taxidea > Taxidea taxus. The sequence goes on along the minus strand of ML102346.1, from coordinate 103,045 downwards.
ATTAGTTTTGTCTCAAAGATAAACATGTGCTATGATAAAATTTTTTAAATTGAATATTAATTCATTAATTTAGTCAGGAAAACTTTTTTCACAATATAATTTAAGCCAATTAAAATCCCAGGTGCTTTCAATATAACACTGGTAAAAAGACAAGCAAATAAAACCAAACATAAGATAATGAAAATAATGAAGAACATTGTGTGTCTACTCTTATTTTAAGCCAAAGAAAAAGATAATAAAAATATGAAAACAAAAATGAACAATACTATTAGACTGAACAGTGGTAATTAGTGGGGAAAAAAATCTTTTGAAAGCAAATTCAGGTAACACTTCCTGAGAACCTACTAAGCAACATGGCCTGAGCTAATTATTAGCACAATAGCCTTGAAAAGTAGGCAGTAACTTCACTTCCAGAATGGAGAGGTAGAAAGATTTTTTTTTTTAGTCACCAAACTGCACCTTGGAAGATTTATGGTATTTGTACCTCTAGTGCTTCTTTTCTCCTCATCTTGCCTATTTAAATGGTAAAATGGGTCATACATAGAAAGACTACACAACACATACATGTAGTTTGAAGAACAAGAAAAGAGACACCGCCAGATGAAGAAAGAACATTACCAGTAATTTTAAAGTCCCATATGCTGCTGGTGTTTCCTGTATGGATCACTCTCCTAGCCTGAGGTAACCCAGAGCTGGAGGGCATCAGAGAGTTTTAGCATTTGTACATGCATTTGTGAACATTGTTTCATTTTGTTAAGCTGAGCAAAAAATGTAAACCAATGAATATTCAAAGAAAGATAATGTTCCAGCTTTCAGGGGAAGCTACTATTAGTTAAGGGCTGCCTGGAGAAAGTACAGGGAGAGAGATGTGAGGCAAAAGTCTGCTTTCCCCTTGCCTCAGTTTAGAAGAGTGCAGTGTGTGATAAGTGGGTGAAGTTAGGGATACCTCCAGGAGCTATAATCCTCACCCAGACTGAGCCATCCAGCAAGACTGGCCAGAACCTGGACATTTAGAAGAAATAAGACCCAAGAGTAGTCATCTCTATATGTACTTTTTGTTTTCAGAATATTCCTTTTTAAAATTATTGTTTTTGTTTCTTAGATGCAATATTCTCTATTATCTTGAATTTTTAAGTCTAATGTTATTTTTTCTGGTGGTCTGCTTTATTTCTTTCTCTGTGTGTGTGTGTGTGTGTGTGTGTGTGTGTGTATGTGTGTGTGTGTGTGTGGTGTGTGTTTTCTGGTTTCCATTACCAATTTTAGAGGTTTTCCTCAAATATCTGAAATCTATGGCATTTGTTTGAGTTGAGATTTAAAGCTTAGAAAGCTGATGAAAGGTTTTGAGCAATATGAGAAGGACATTTCAATGTTGGCATCAATGTCTGATGAGGTGCATAGGTCATTCTGGAGTCACCCCCAATATAAGTATCTTTACATATTTCTTCTTGGGCAGTTCAGACTCACCAGTCCACAACCAACAGGATAGGGCTGCTCATCTTACTAGACTCTGTGAGGGAAGAGTTTGGGATTTTCCACATTAGGCACTTTGGCGTACAGATGGTAGCCAGAGAACTGTTTGGTCATCCTGTTTTGAGGACATTCATTACTCTTGGTTGTCTTTGTCATCCTCTTTTTCAACACCTCCAGGTAACACATCTCTGGAATTCTAGTAGAGTGGGGTGGTATAAGGGCATAAAGTAGGAGAGAATCTAGGTCTTCTCAGACTTCACCAAGTCTTCCTCATGTCCTCCATCTGACCCGCTCCCACTCCATTTATCCATTGCTTCAGAGACATTCTGTTTCCTCTGTCAGTTAGGAGCATAGGGTAGGATCTGGGCTGGTTCTCAACACTTCTCCACCAGCTTGAGATACAGTTTCCACTTGGTTGCTAAATTAGTCCTTACTTGTCCAACAGCTTTCATCTTCTACAACTTTGTATTTTCTTTCAATTTTCTCCTTCTTCTGTTTTTCCATTTTTGTGCATTTATTTTTGATTAAAATAATTCACTGAAGTTTTAGTAGTTTGTCGGGAGGATGTAAAATGACTGCATGTTTTCCTATCTGCTATCTTCACCTAGTGGGTAATAACAGTTCGTTTTTATGTATCTACTATGTACAAAGAACTCTGACAGTGTGACAATCAGTACTAAAATGTGTAAGGCATTGACTTTGTCGGCTCAGAGCTGCCATGACAAAGTACCACAGACTTGGTGGCTTTAAACAACAGAAATATATTTCTTACTACCACGGAGGCTGAGAAGTCTAAATCAAGGTGTTAGTGATTTCAGTTTCTGGGGAAGGCTCTCTTCCTGGCTTACAGATGGCCACCTTCTTATGTTCTCATGTGGTGGTAAGGAGGAAGCTCCTGTGTCTCTTCCTTTTTATAAACGGAACCAGCCCTACTGTATTTAGGCACATCATTATGACCTCATTCAATCTTCCTCACAGGCCCTATCTCCAAATACAGTCACATTGGGAGTTAGGGTGTTAGCATATGAATTTTGGGGAGACACGATTCAGTCCATAGCATTGGCACTGTCTCTGTTCTTGGATTTATCACACCTTTAAGGAACAAAGACCTTTGCACACATAATGAATCAATAGCATAATATTTTGGTTTGGTACTCTATAAACAATATGCTAAATAATTATTTGCTAGTTTGGAATATGATGTGAGATAAGGAGAGCCAATGAAGTTTTGCACATGTTGATACAGGCAAATAAACGCAGAGCAACATTCAGTCTGATAGACTATGCAAATCTCAGCTCTGGCAAAGTGACTTGAATAAGTTACCTAAACTCTGAGCCCATTTCATGATCTAAAAATGGAGATAATCTATACCCCCTTGGACTTGTTATGGAGCAATAATAAAGAAAATGTCTTTACAGTGCCTGGATACAGCAGTTGACTCGATAAGTATTAGCTACCAATTGAATTACTATAGAAATCCAAGAAAGAAGGAAGGAAGAGAAAGAAGGTGGGAAGAAGAGAATGAAAACATGGTAAGAAGGGAAAAGTTTTTCTCAGTCTATGGAGGAACTTCATTTATTTTTTAAAAGATTTATTTATTTATTTTAGAGAAAGAGAGTACTAGGTGAGTGTGAGTTGCGGAGAGGCGTAGAGGGAGAGAATCTTTAAGCAAGTTTACCACTGAGCGCAGAGCCTGATGTGGAGCTCGAGCTCATGACCTGTGAGATCATGACCCATGAGATCATGACCCTGAGATCATGACCTGAGCTGAAACCAAGAGCCAGATGCTTAACTGACTGAGCCATCACCTAGGTGCTCCTAAAGGAACTTTGTTTTATTTTATTTTTTTTAAAAATTTTATTTATTTATTTGACAGACAGAGATCACAAGTAGGCAGAGAGGCAGGCAGAGAGAGAGAGGAGGAATCAGGCTCCCTGCCAAGCAGAGAGCCCGATGTGGGGCTCGATCCCAAGACCCTGGGATCATGACCTGAGCCGAAGGCAGAGGCTTAACCCACTGAGCCACCCAGGTGCCCCTAAAGGAACTTTGTTTTAAAAGTCATCTCTTACTATTTCCAGAGAGGAACAAAGGATCTACAATGTATTTTAATGACCTATTACTAAAAAAAGAAGAAAAAAAGGAAAGCAAGCCTTGGGTATGATCTTGTCTTGGCACAGATCCTGGGAGTACAAAGAGACATAAGTAAACATTTATAAGCTGGGGTAAATTTTGAAATGTTGTGACCCTTGGAGCAAAGCGGTCATATGCTAGTACTAATTAATCCTTGTTCACCCTTGAGGAGCACCAAGGGTTCACATGCAAGGGAGGAAAGAGATAAAATAAAATCAAATAAAATCATCACTTTTTTTTTTTTCATTTGAACTTCAGCACTTCATCCATTAACCTGGCGTCTTGTAATGTTATTCTGAAAACTAATTCTCTCAGAAAGAACTCCCTATATGAATGAGGGATTAATACCAGTGAATCCAAATCATGGGCATTCTTGCATTGAAATGCTTCCTTAGCAAGAAATGGCTTCCTAGGTAATTTCTTTTTTTTTTTTTTTTTCCACAGTCATTATTTTAGACAGCAGCAGTATGGATGGTTTCCCTGTGGATAGCCAGTAAGATTGCTTCTAAATAATGCCTAGTGCCTGAAATAATTGATTTTTCCCTTTTGAGCAGGGGCAAGATGGGGAAGAAAATAGGTTAGATGAGGGTTGGACCTAAACAGTAATTTTAACATCACACACACAAAAAGACAGGCTAGCTCTGCTGTTCCTGGAAGCAGTGGTTCTGCCCAAGTGAAGGAGAGTAGAATTGGTCCAAAAGTCTCTACCAACTGGCTGAAGGAAATTAACAAACCACTCTTGGACATGGTTCTAAGTCTCAAATGAATGTGTGAATTTCTTATGAAGGTTCCTTGCTTTTTATTACATGGCTCCTCCTGAGTAGATATAAAATACCTTTTTCTAGCCAACAGATTTGCTCAACATTTTATGGCCTAAAGATATAACATGAGCTGACTTCACTATTTTTTTTTCCTTCTATTTTCCATAGGATGTGTCTTTCTTGTTTACATGTCATATTTCTTTAGACATAAAAGAAGACTCCCTTTTCCGATTATGAGTTTTTTTTATTTCCATGAAGAGGGATGAAAGAATAAAGTGGAGAGGACCCACAGTACAGTCACCAGCAGGAGAGGTGCCAAGCCACAGGAACAACACATCTAAATGATGGCTTTGGGGGAGCACAGAGGAAAAGGAATCCAGTCGCCTATTGGAGTAGATATTCCATTTCTCTAGAAATATCAACACAGAACAAACGAAGGGGATAAGGTTAGAGAACTGTAGAAATTATTGTCAGAGTTCCTGAAAGGTCTAACAGGACTTTTAGAAATTTGAGATTTTACTCTAAGAGGACAGGAAGACTGAGCAATATGACTTAGAAATACTTTCTCCCCTTCTTGGGGTTGTCTTCCATTTTCCCAATGGTGACTTTGAAACACAAAAGTTTATAATGGTGATAAGTTCAATTTATCTTCTTTTTCTCTTTTTTGTAGCTAGTGATTTTGGAATTGTGACTATGAAGGCTTTGCTTAACCAGAGGTCATAAAGATTTTGTCCATATTTTCCTCTAAGATTTTTACAATTTTAGCTTTTACATTTAGGTCTGTGATCCATATTAAATTAATTCTTATTTAAGGTATAAAGAAGGGATCTAACTTCATGCATGTAGATATCCCAGCATCATTTGTTATGAGACCATTCTTTCTCCTTTGCATTGTCTTGGCACCTCATGGAAATCATTTGGCAATGTGACAGTGTTTATTTCTGGGCTCTCAGTTCTGTCCCCTTGATCTCCATGTGATCACAGCGTGCTACACTATTTGGATGATTGTTACTTTATTCATTTTATTTACTGATATTTAGTAGATTTTCCTAATTATTTCCTCATTTGTTGTAGGTACTGAGAATGATTTAAAGACATTAAAAACATTTTTTAAAAAAATAAATGTTAACATTTTTCATCTGTTAGGGTTGTTTCTCTAGAGCAAGAATCTATGGAGCTCTTCACTCCACCATTCCAGAAGGTCCTTCCCCTATTTTCTGCATTAAAAAACAAAAAGCAGTAAAAGAAATGAAAGTAGATACTGAAGGATATGGAAGGGAAAAAAAGGGACACGTGGTCAACCCAATTAACATTAACTCAATTCTAAGGGTCCATGACAAATGAAACATGCTAAACTTAGGATAGGTTTCAGAAGATAAAGTTAACATATATTTAATATGTCAATATGAACTGAGATACAATTAACATATATTTAAATCCTTTAAATATACCATACATCTTTATTTAATGCCTACATAATATGACCACTAAAAAAAAATCTCAAATCCCAGAAGGTGAAAAGTAAAGACCTCATTCTTTGGCAGCTAATACAATAAAAATAGAAATAAGTAAGAAAATAGTAGAGGAAAAGTAGACCCCAAAATATCAGCCCTTGAATTTCAAAATAAATCTCTATTGGACAACTCTTAAGCTAATGAAGAATCCAAAGTTAAAGATACCAAGTCTCTAAAAAAATTATAATAAACACATCATATCTAACTTTGCACATATGACTAAAGTTGTATTTGGAAGAAAATTTATGGCATCAAACATGTAAAATTCATGTAAATATTCATATAAATATTCATGTAAATATGAAAATAAGTGAATTAAACATTTAACTCAGGGGGAAAAAAAGGATACAGAAGCCACAACAAACTAGCAGGAAATAGAGATAAAAGTAATAAAGTATCAAATTTAAAAGCAATAAAATAAACTGATTTAAAACATCAGGGGCTTGTCATTTTCATTTGCCAATAAAATAGTCACATCAATCTCTAGTTACACTAACCAAGAATAAAAGGACAAAGCAAAAAGAAAAGATGTAAATGACCACAAATAAAGATGAAAGTAAAAGAATTTTAGGAATAATCTTTTAAAACTCTGCGAGTACCCTTGAAAATCTGAAAAAAGTTATTTTATTTTATTTATTTTTATTACTATTTTTGATAAATACAAGGTTACAAAATAAATCCTGATGGCATAGAAAGGAGAAAAATAAATATGAAAACACTAAGATTTCATTTCAGAGTTTCAGATACTATCTCAGCTCCTTTTTAAAAATTTTCATGAAACCTAAATCTGATACATTTTAAACTGTTGCAGAGAGTGTTAAAAGAAGGAAAACCTCCAAATTCTTTTCACAACACCCTATTTGTTTCAAAACAAAGATAGCTTCTTGTTAGTTTTCTATGCCTGCCATATCAAATTATCACAAATTTAGTGGCTTAAACCAACATCAACTTATTACTTCACAGTTCTATAACTCAGAAGTGTGACATAGGTCTCCTCAGGCCAACAGGGAGTTGTTGGCAGGGCTTCACTCCTTTCTGGAGGCTTTAGGAAGAGATCCATCTCCTTGCATGTGTGGGTTGTTGGCAGGACTGGGTTCCTTGCAATTGTAGTAGTGAGGCCCCCATTTCCTGGCTGGCTGTCAACTATGGGCTGTTCCCAGCTTCTAGAAGCTGCTTACGTGACTTGATTGCTGTGTGATTGGATTTAGCCCACACAGTATAATCCAGGATTGTTTCTCCAATTTAAGGCAAATAACCTCAACTACATGCACAAATTCTCTTCTGTGAGGCAAAGTAACGTATTGACAGGTTCTAGAAATTTGGTTAGCTTTGTGGTGAGTCATTTTACATCCTTCTCCCCCCAAAATAAACAGGGAAAAGAGTTATAGACTAATTCCATTTGTGAATATTGATACACTGTAAATAACTTAAAGTAGCAAATAAAATTTAACAACATGTTAAAAGTAAAAGAATGACACCCTTAGCTATATATGATTCATTTAAAAGATTCAAGTGTGATTTTAAAATGCAACTTATATGACTACATCACATCATGGAATTAAAGACAAATAAATCAACACTTTTTTTCAATGTTTAAAAAAATGCTCCGAACACCATAAAATTATTAAGGAAAGGAGGAAGAAATTGGGATGGAAGAGGTAACTCTAAAATCTAGAAATTTTGTCTTTGGACATTTCCATGTCAATGGCTCATAATGTCAAATAACACATGGCACTTAATACTTAACCTACCACCTAACAATCCTCTAAAATAAGTACTAGTATTACACCATTTTATAGAAGACACCAGTCTTCATACATTAAATAACTTGCCCAAGGACATCAACTGGAGGCTTTCCCTCCATCATCTTTTCTTCCCTACTCCATCAACAGGGTCCCAGTAGCCACCACAACCACCATCACAGTGCGGCCTGCAAATGGGCACTCTACTTCTTCTTCTTTTTTGTTTTTTTAAATTTAATTTAATTTTATTTCTTTTCAGTGTTCCAGTATTCATTGTTTGTGCACCACACCCAGTGTTCCATGCAATATGTGCTTTCCATAATACCCACCACCAGGCTTACACACCCCCCCATCCCTTCCCCTCCAAAACCCTCCTCAGTTTGTTTCTCAGAGTCCACAGTCTCTCATGGTTTTTCTCCCCCTCTAATTTCTCCCAACTCACTTCTCTCCACCTCCCAATGTCTTCCATGTTATTCCTTATGCTCTATAAGTAAGTGAAACCATATGATAATTGACTCTCTGCTTGATTTATTTCACTCAGCATAATCTCTTCCAGTCCTGTCCATGTTGATACAAAAGTTGGGTATTCATCCTTTCTGATGGAGGCATAATACTCTATTGTATACGTGGACCATATCTTCTTTATCCATTTTCTCTATTGAAGGGCATCTTGGCTCTTTACACAGTTTGGCGACCGTGGCCATTGCTGCTATGAACATTGGGGTAGAGATGGCCCTTTTTTTCACTACCTCTGTATCTTTGGTACAAAGATACAGTGTTGCAATTGCAGGTTCATAGGGAAGTTCTATTTTTAATTTCTTAAGAAATCTCCACACTGTTTTCCAAAGTGGCTGCACCAACTTGCATTCCCACCAACAGTGTAAAAGGGTTCCCCTTTCTCCACATCCTCTCCAATACATGTTGTTTACTGTCTTATTAATTTTGGCTATTCTAACTGGTGTAAGGTTTTTATTTGAATCTCCCTGATGGATAATGATGAACATTTTTTCATGGTGTCTGTTTGCCATTTGTATGTCTTCATCGGAGAAGTGTCTGTTCATGCCTTCTGCCCGTTTTTTGACGTGATTATCTGTTTTGTGTGTGTTGAGTTTGAGGAGTTCTTTATAGATCTTGGATATCAGCCCTTTGTCTGTAGTGTCATTTGTGAATATCTTCTCTCACTCCATGGGTTGCTTTTTTGTTTTTTGACTGTTTCCTTTGCTGTGCAGAAACTTTTGATCTTGATGAGGTCCCAAAAGTCATTTCCACTTTTGTTCCCTTTGCCTTTGGAGACATATCTTGAAAGAAGTTGCTGTGGCCAATGTTGAAGAAGTTACTGCCTATGTTCTCCTTTAGGATTTTGATAGATGTCTGCCTCACATTGAGGTCTTTATCCATTTCAAGTTTATCATTGTGTATGGTGTAAGAGAATGGTCAAGTTTCATTCTTCTACGCATAGCTGTCCAATTTTCCCAGCACCATTTATTGAAGAGACTGTCTTTTTTCCACTGTATATTTTTTCCTGTTTTGTCAAAAATTATTTGACCATAATTGAGTTGAGGGTCCATATCTGGGCTTTCTACTCTGTTCCTCTGGGCTATCTGTTTTTATGCCAGTACCATGCTGTCTTGGTGATCACAGCTTTGTAGTAAAGCTTGAAATTGGGCATGTGATGCCCCCAGTTTTGCTTTTCTTTTTCAACATTTCCTTAGCGATTTGGGGTATTTTCTGGTTCCATACAAATTTTGGGATTGCTTGATCCAGCTCTTTGAAAAATGCCGGTGGAATTTAGATCAGGATGGCATTGAAAGTATACATGGCTCTAGGCAGTATAGACATTTTAACAGTGTTTATTCTTCTGATCCATGAGCATGGAATGCTCTTCCATCTTTTTGTGTCTTCTTCAATTTCTTTCATGAGTGTTCTGTACTTCCTCAAGTATAGATCCTTTACCTCTTTGGTTAGGTTTATACCCAAGTATCTTATGGTTCTTGGTGCTATAGTAAATGGAATCGATTCTCTCATTTCCCTTTCTGTATTTTCATTGTTAGTGTATAAGAAAGCAAATGACTTCTGTACATTGATTTTGTATCTTGCCATATTACTGAATTGCTGTATGAGTTCCAGTAGGTTGAGGGTGGAGTCTTTTGGGTTTTCCATATAAAGTATCATGTCATCTGCGAAGAGAGTTTGACTTCTTTGCCAATTGAATAGCTTTTATTTCTTTTTGTTGTCTGATTGCTGTTGCTAGGACTTCTAGTACTATGTTGAACAACAGTGGCAAGAGTGGACATCCTTGTTGTGTTTTTTATCTCAAAGGGAAGGCTGTCAGCTTTTCCAAGCCTCCCTCAAAAAAATTGAAAAATTCAGAATACACCAACTTTCCTTACACCTTAAAGAACGGGAGAATCAACAATAAATTAAGCCAACCCCACACACGAGAAGGGAAATAATCAAGGTTAGAGCAGAGATCAATGAGAAAGAAACTAGAGATACAGTAGAACACATCAATGAAACTAGAAACTGGTTTTTTGAAAGAATCAATAAGATCGATAAGCCTTTGGCCAAACTAATCCAAAAGAAAAGAGAGGACCTAAATTAATAAAATTATGAATGAAAGGGGAGAGATCATGACTAACACCAAGGAAATAGAAAAAATCAACAGAAATTAGTATCAACAGTTATATGCCAATAACTTAAGCAAACTAGATGAAATGGATGCATTTCTGGAAACCTATAAACTTCCAAAACTGAATCAGGAAGAAATCGACAACCTGAATAGACCAATATCTAGTAATCAGATTGAAGCAGTGATCAAAAACCTCCCAAGAAACAAGAGCTCAGGACCTGACGGATTCCCTGGAGAATTCTACCAAACATTCAAAGAAGAAATAATACCTATTCTCCTGAAGCTGTTTCAAAAAAAGAAACAGAAGGAAAACTTCCAGACTCTTTTTATGAAGCCAACATTACCTTGATCCTCAAACCAGGCAAAGACCCCACCAAAAATGAGAATTTCAGACCAATATCCCTGCTGGATATGGATGCCAAGATTCTCAATAAGATCCTAGCTAATGAGATCCAACACTACATAAAAAGATTATCCACCATGACCATGGGATTTATCCATGGGATGCAAGGGTGGTTCAACATTCCCAAATCAATCAATGTGATAGAACAAATCAATGAGAAGAGAGAAGAACCACCTGGTCCTCTCAATTGATGCAGAAAAAGCATTTGACAAGATACAGCATCCTTTCCTGATTAAAACAACTCAAAGTATAGGGCATTCAACTTCTAAAAGCCTTTTGGATACTTGCTGGGGATGGAAAATAAATGCAAAGTTCAATTTCCTAGGATTTAACAAAGAATTTTATATCTTCTACTCCAAACATGTGTTTTCATAAATTAGAAAAAATATTTAAGATCAAGAAGGACTTACCTAGGATCTTGTACTTATTTTGAAACTGCATCTGGATCAGAATCTAGCCTTCTGAGCTCCTTCTTCCATTATTTTATGGTCCTGAGGAAGATAAAAGAAGAAATACAGAAAATTGCTTACTTTCAAATTAGATATATTCTAAGCACAGCTGATGACATTCTAACATCATCTCAGTTGCTTTGGAGTTTTTGGAACTTGGATATTTGAAAATGCCTTTTTCCTTCTCTTCATTGACTGGAAAGCCCAAGCCTGCTTGACCCACCTCCACTACCTGTTCTTCTCCTTGCCCTTTGGTCATTGTACTATGTATAAGACCATCATCAGAACCTGGGAAAGAAGGTAAAACTAAAATTCATGACTCTGGCAACTGTTCTAATCATTGAGTTCAAACTCTAGAAAAGAAAATAACAATCTTCTTATATTTTCACATGGTCTTCCCTCTGTACCTGAGCATGTAATTCAAGGCTCACTCCATAAATTCAAGTTTTGGCTCTTGACTTTCCAGCACGCAATGAGCTATTGGTCCTCTAAAACCTATTTACTGAACACCTGGTATGTGTCAGATATCAAGTCAAAGGCTTCCAAATATCTTCCCCTATTTAATCTTAGAACAACTCACTCAAGAGAGATTATTGGTTCTAAGATGGGGAGATTAGAAAATTCAAAAGGATTATAATATTAAGAGGACCATAATCATTGTTACTACTAATTATTGAGAATATATTATGGACCAAAGATAGTGCCAAAGGCTTTTCAGTAATAACTTGTGAAATTCTCAGACAATTCCATAAGGTACTACTATTACTAGTATCCCTATTTCACAGATGAGAAAACTGAGGCATAGGAAGTTCAAAAAACAAACTCAAGGATTTAGAAGTGTAGCACCAGGTTTTGCAGCCAGGCAGTTGAATACAGAGCCTGGTTCTTAGTCACTAGAATTATTTGTCCAGGATCACATAGCAGATAAAAATAGTATTGGAAAAATAAATCAAAAGTCCATCAACTGAGAAGGGATAAATCAAATATGGTACATATAAACAATAGACAGTTCTTTGGCAGTAAAAAGAATGAATTATTGAAATATGTTACAACATCTAAGTTATAGAAGCAGTTACAAAAGTATACATAGTGTATGAATCCAGTAATACAAAATGTCCAGAATAGGCAAATCTACAAATGTGGAAAATAAAACAGCAGTTGCTGTCGGCTGAGAAGGGAAGGGCATGATTGGAGAGAAGTGGGGAGTGACTTCTAATGAGTATGGGAGGACTTTTTGGGGGGGAGGGGGAGTCGGTGATAAAAATATTCTAAAATTGTGGTTATAGTTGAACAACTGTGTGAATATACTAAAAACCCAGTAAATTGTATGTTTAAAATGGGCAAACTGTATGGTGGGTAAATTATATTTCAATAACTTTATTTAAAATAATGGGGCTAGGGGCACCTGGGTGGCTCAGTCGGATAAGCCTCTGTCTTCAGCTCAGGTCATGATCTCAGGGTCCTGGGATCAAGCCCAGCATCGTGCTCTCTGCGGGGAGCCTGCTTCCTCCTCTCTCTCTGCCTGCCTCTCTGCCTACTTGTGATCACTCTCTCTGTCCAATAAAGAAATAAAATATTTTTTAAAAATATAAATAAATAAATAATGGGGCTAGAACCTCAACCCCAGACTTACATATTTCAAGCCTGGGCTTCTATCTATTCTACCTTCTTGGCCATCCCATTTTTAGCTTCCCCTCATATCACTACTTAGGTTTCCTTGTTGGTTCATTAATTCTTCATAATTTGTCTAATCAATGACTGCAGAACAGGAGCTATGTTGTAATTATCTTTGTTCCATCAAATTCCGAAAGGTCTAGTATTTCCATGTCAGCTCCCTGTATTTTTTATTGCACAAGAAAAATATGTCCAAGTGAGGGGATTTTAGGCTTACAAAATAGGCCTGTTCCTAAAAAGTTGAGACTTCAATTTTATATTAAATGCTTAAATGTTTAATGTGCTTAATATCTGTCACCATGTCACTAGTTCTGTCTTAGAGTGAATGGCCATCTGCTTCATTTTTATTTTTGGAAATCTGATTTTTTTTTTTTTTTTGGCCTATACTCATTGAGATCTCCTTATAGCAAGGTACATTTTAAATCTGGTCTATTACAAGTTGATTTGGCTCATTGTTACAATGCTGGAGAGTCTATGCAGAAAAATTTAAACTTGTTAAAACTGTTTTTGACATTCAGTGTCATAATACTCTAAGTAGGTTTCATTTCAACATTTCCATTAGCTGGTGGTAATAACTCGTAATAAAAATAACAAATGATTGCAATATTAAAAAGTCAAATAAACAACTATGTAGATACACGTGTATAATTCTACAGGAGTTTTCATGGATTTGTACTATCAAAGAAGCTCATATATTAGAATGTAGTAAAATAGCTTTTTTATAAAGTATCAGTATGTGTTCTTACTCTCCTTCTTCACTTTACCTCTGTGATATTCTTTCTAAAAACTCAGAGCCCTAGTCTGATGATGGAAAAACAAAAACAAAAACAAACAAACAAACAAACAAAAAACACATCAGACCAATGCAGTTTGGGAAATATTCTACAGGATACTGGGCCAGTGCTAGATAAGAATGTCAAGGTTAAAAAGACCATAAAATACTGAGAAAATGTCATAGATCAGAGGATACTAAGGACATAGGGCAACTAAGTGTAGTGTGGCGCTCCAGAATAAATCCTGAATAGAAAGGGGAAATTAATGGGAAAACTGGTGAAGTGTCAATAAAGTTTGGAGTGAAGTTAACTTGTTTTAGTGTCATTTCATCCTTTTAACAAATGTACTGTGTGAATACAAAGTATTAGTAATGGAGGGACCTCAGTAAGGTGCTTCATATGCTACTTTTGTAACTTTGTTGTAAACCAGAAAGTAAAAATTTTAAATGGGCCTAATATGTGAGTAAGCATTTCACTGGAGAGGATATGCTAATAGCCTATAACAGACAAAAAAAAAAAAAAAAAAAAAAAGAGAGAGAGAGAGAGAGAGATGTTTAATATCATTAGTTATAAATGAAATGCAAGTTAAAACCACAGTTAGATCTCATTGCACACATATCAGAAGAATAAAAATTTAAAAATTAATGACAACACCTAATTCTAGTAAGCACGTAGAGAAACTTGATCACTCATCCCTTGCTGATGGGAATGTAAAATGGTGAAACCACTGCCAAAAACAATTTAACGACTTCTTATAATATTATTAAACATAAATTTACAGTATGACATAGCAATTCCACTCCTAGTTACCTATTCAGGAGAAGGGAAAGAATATGTTCATGACAGCATTTTCAGGCACAAAGTGAACACAACCCAAATGTCCATCAACTGATGAACTGTTACACAAAATATGGGAAATCCATGCACAGCCACAAAAAGAAACGGCTACTGTAACATGGGTAAACTTTGAAAACATTATGCTGAATGAAAGAAGAGAGACACAAAACCACATAGCATGTGATTTGATTTCATTTATAGGAACTGCCCAGAACAGGCAAATGGAACATAAATGGTTGATGCCCGGGGCTCTTTTGGAGATGATGAAATGTTCTAAATTAGATTGTGCGGATGATGGTATCACTTCATAAATGTCTTTTCAACCATCCAATTGTCTTCTTATAATAAACGAATTGTTTATATAATTTATACATCAACAAAACTGAAACATAGTGTTTTTTGTTATAAAATTTAGATTATGAAGGAAAGTATAAAGAGAAAGTACTCGTTACTGATAGTTCCATCACTTAAAAATACATTTTGTTAGAGATTCTTATAGCTTTACTATTTTCTATTAATTCTCATTTTAAAATGAGGGTGAGTCAGTAAGAAATTTATTTTCTCAGATGATGTATATTAACTTTGAGAGTTAAATAGGGTCTACATCTTGGGGATTTTGTTCACAGAACTTGATCATGCTTTTATATCATATGGTTTAGTCCTCAGTGATGTGACCGCCAGGGAGCATTGATTACTGGTCAGACCAGCCTGGAAAATCCCATGGTATCCTAGCTCCCCAGAATGGAGAAGCCATAACTGCACTTCTAACCCAATTAGAAAGACAAAAGCTCTGTCTCCAAAAAACAACTCAGGAGATCAGGAAGGTCATATACTTGCATTTTGGCTTTCCAGACCAGAATGTAGAGGGCACTTTTCTTGTCATCTAAACAGATGAGAATGCCAGACACTGTCTGTGACCTTTGGCAGCCGTGCTGTGCAGAGAGCTATCTACACAGCTTAAGGAGTGTTCAAAATGAAACATATAAGGTTATGTTTGGGTTTTTTTCTTTCTTTCTTTCTTTTATTTTCTTGTTGTTGTTACTATTTCAAGAGAAAGGGAAAGCTTCCATATATAGCTCAGCTATTTCTAAATGAAGAAAACTTCTCCACCCCAAACAAATACCATCCAGAACTTTTTCAGCCAATCTTGAAAGAAATTCTTCAGCATATCCCATAGATGCAACCTGCCTTATCCTGTGTCTAGAAAATATATGCAAGGGCAATTTTACAGAGCAAAAGAAACTTGGAGCGCGCGCGCACACACACACACACACACACATGCATGCACACAAATGTGACTTACATTACTTCATTTAAATAACCTGCTGTCCTATACTGAATTTCTTCTCAGGCAGGGCAAAAGTATAGACAAGTCTTGCCTGTCATAATGGATAAAATGAACAGAAGTAGAATATCCCAACAAAATATATGTGTGTGCTCACGCATGCATGCGCGCGCGCGCGCACACACACACACACACACACACACACACACACACTGCTCTTTCTTGACCAAATAAAAAACACTCAAAACATTTCTAATGTTGTCTGGGTCTTGTCTTTTTCTCTGCCTACTGTGAAACTACGGGGAAGGAATCCTTCCCTAAGCAATTAATTCCAAATGCTCTAATTAGAAGATGCGAGGCATCGTCAGAAACATGCCCACAAGCACTAGAGGGCAATGCTGGACAATTATTACTGAGATCCAAGCAAACACTAGTGAGTATGACTGGATACTCAATTGTTTTCAAATGAATAAAATTTCAGATGCGACTTTGAGTATTCTAACTCTGTGAACAGGATGGAGTTTCCAGCATTGCCTTCCAAACTGATTACAGGAATGGACAAAGAAGGCAAGGTTTTCTTGGTAGCAATCAACTCTACTTCCTGGCTTCATCAGGGCATTTTGCCGAGACTGAGGTTGGGCCAGTTAAAGAGCAGGTTGGCAGAGTGAGGAGATAATGGCTAATGTCAAAGCCAAGGAAGTTTCTGGAATCAGAAATCAGAATCAAAGCCTGGATTCTGCAGTGGGAAAGAAAGGCTGCTCGCTCAATTATGTCTCACGATCTCATAACGTGATGGAAACCAGGGAGTTATTGAGGGTGAGAATTATTTACATAAGTTTAAAAAATCAATTTAATTAAAAATCTGGATTAAAACCACAAAATTATAAAAGGACCTTTTGTGACGGGCATGATGGTGATAGTGGTTGCAGGCTGCAGTAAACATGAAGGATTAAAAAACAAAAAACAAAACCATGAAGGATTAACCTCTCTGTCTTATTTCTCATTTCTCTCTCCTAAGAAGCTCTTTGTGCAGTAGAATCAAAGTTCTGCTGCAACTTTGAATCGAATCCCCTAGTAGGGATTCAGTTAAAGCAGGTGGTTTTCAAACTGTGGTCTCTGGATAAATAGCACCGACATCACCCAAGAACTTGCTAGAAAATAAAATTCTTTAAAAAAGAAAAAAAAAAAAGAAAATTCTTAGATTTCACCTCAGACTTCCTGAGTCAGAATCTCTGGCAGTGAGGCCCAGAAATCTGTTTGTTTGTTTTTTTTAAGATTTTATTTATTTATTTGAGAGAGAGAGAGCATGAACATGAAGAGAGGGAGGGGCAGAGTGAAAAAGAGAAGCAGACTCCCCACTGAGCAGGGAGCCAGAAGCGGGGCTCAATCCCAGGAGTCCTGGGATCATGACCTGAGCTAAAGACAGATGCTTAACCAACTGAGCCACCCAGGCACCCCCAGAAATCGGTGTTTTAATTGGATACATGAAAATCTCAGCAATACTGGGCTAGAGTGGGAACAGAACAGGTTATATGTAAAAAACAATCACTATTATACAATATCATGAATGTTAGAGTCATGGAGTATATAATCTGCCATTTCTGTTATACTTATTTCAGACGTGCAAAATTTTTACATTGTAAAAAAACTATTTTTCCAGAATTCATAATTTATTTTTATGCAAATTTAGTTGTATTTTATATAGAATTGATTAAAATGCTCACGGCTAGATTCTAAAACTAGCTCAGAATGCTCATTAAATTTCTTATAATAGTACTGACAATGATGGTAAAGAATACAAATGTATAATACCCTAGCTTACAAAACATCTGTCAAATAGAAAATACATATTGAGTCAAATAACTTGCCAACGATCATATAATTAGTACTGAGTAGAAAGCCATAATTTGAATCCAGGACTTCCAACACCAAAACCAGTGTGCTTTGCATGGTATCTTGGCTATTTACAGCACAAATGGAGTACTTCAGTCAATAACAACAAAATATTGTACCAGCTGTAGTGATTAGGCAAACTCATATTTTCACAAAATTGGCTGGTGTTCGATGAAAACCAGGCTTAATGAGATAAAGAAAAAAGCAGATGGGATTTCCTAGAGAGTGGAAGCAAACTTTTGGACATTTTGCAAGAGTTAAAGAGGGAATTCAAATACGGAAAAGCGATTGTGTGGAGGAAGTTAACTGAGCTCTAAGCAGTGACAACTGGTAGTGAGTGCACAGTCGCCCTGCCAGGGAAGAATGGAAAGAGGAAGACATTTTGGACTGTGCAGCTCACTGCCATTAGAGCTGAGGAATTAAGTACATTTGAGAGTGAGCAAGACACAGGAAAGTGTGACTTACTTGCGACCAATCAACATTTATTGGGCAGCTACTTTGTCCCAAGCACTGTCTAAGTGTGGGGACTAGAGCAAAATGAGTGGAGCACCTGTCCTAGGTCCTAGGACACAAGGAATACTGAGCAATCAGGACAATATTTTAATGCAATATTATTTAAAATCATAATAAATGCAATAAATTCATGATGAAGAAAACAGCAAAATTTTAAATAAAGATGGGATTTGTTATTATTTTTGTTTGTTTGCTTCAAGTTCCAATATGTCTTAGGGCACCCCGTTATGGTTCTCTTTATTCCCAATTTTGGTATTTTGTTCATATTGAGGTTTTGTTTGTTTGTTTTTTGCATTAGCTTTGGTTTTGAGAAATATTGCATGAAAATATTATTTACCTTAATTATTGAGTTTTATCATAAAATTTTGTACCAAGTGCATCACTCACTATGACTTAACCCTGGTCCTACACTGTGGTCAAAGCTCTACATTAGTTATCTCAAGGAATCACCACAACCCATAAAGTATGAAAATTTAGTATTTTTAATGCAGGAAATAGCTCTGTGTTTGAAATATATCTATCCATACAAAAATACACAGACATGCATATATCCTGTCACATTTGAGGAGATAGCGGATATCAACGCAATGCCACATGTTAGTTTCTGTTTGTAATAGCAATAGTTTACGAGGGCATAATTCTATCTGTTTGAGTCATTTATTACATTTCTTTGTATTGCTTTCCTAATTTTGTATGTGAAATATGCTCAGATTTCATTAGTCCTGTACGCTGTAGGAATCACTGGACCTCCACTGAAAAGAATGCTTCTTAAAATCTATACCTCTAAAGTCTAGGTAAAGAGTGATTCTGATCACTTTCAGGAATGGAGAGACCCTAAGAGTGAAGAGACAGGTGGAGTGGGACCAGGTAAAATGAACATGAGAAAGAAACAGGGGCAGGAGCACTAGAACGTCCCTGCTAGGGTAGAAGTCCTTGATGTCCCTCTCTTTGTCTCAGAATCATGAGCAGCCTGGGAGCTCTCTCAGCTTTAGACTCAGCTTGTCTGGGGCAAAGCTTGAACATCCCAGAGGAAGCTGATGTGGGTCAAGCCGGAAAACCATTATCCAAGGGGACCCAGGGAATCAGCCTGGATTGAACCAGGGTAAATAGGTCTTCCTAGAATAATGAGAGATATGCAGTGTTGAGCATCTCCTATGCTTTTGTTGGGCTGTCAAGAGGTTGGTAAACAGAGGGAAATCTGAACTATTCTAGGGGGTAGAAGGAATTTTTAAAGGGATATGTGGTTGAAGAGGAGGAAGGAAAGATGAGATCACTGATAAATGAGTTTCTATTACTTTGTTTATGCTATGTTATTATGAGTTTATGTTGTGTAGTGTGATACATTAGTACTTTTCCCCATATGCCTCATGACCTTCAGTAAGATACTGGTTTCTTACTGGTTTCCTTTGGCAAAGTCTATCTTTGGAGTCAAATTGCTGATGATTTTTCAAGAATGGAAAGGTATAAGAACATAGACTGCCCACAGGTCTCTTACTCTTCAGTTACATGGTTTAATAGAGAAAGAATATGGAAGAGACCCAGACACATATAAGCAGGAAGATCCCAGCTTCCAAAAGGAGAGAGTACCCTGTGCTGCCCCTATCCTCTCTGAATGAACTAGAGATCTCACAGGAAGGATGTCTGGCAGGTGTTTCATTTTTCTGGAATCACAGCCTGAAAGGGACCTATACTCAGTGTTCTTGAGTACTGGGCAATTACTACTTATCACATCCCTTTTATAACCTCTTGCTAAGAGGTTATAAACCTCTTAGCAGTCTGAAAGTGGTAGTGTATCAGTGTGGTGTATTTTTCAAATTGAGCTAGATGGTATGAGGCACCACAACCCTCTACAGTTCATACACAGTTCCTGTGAGAGACACACACATCTACTGTGATCGCCTTCTCTCATAAGTATAGTTAAAAGGAATGTATTATAAAAGAATTTTGTGAGATGCCAGCATCATGAGCACATTAAGGGTAAAAGCAGTAATTACTATTTTAAGATGGTGTAGCCCAGACATGTGAGGGCAGAGCTGACACCCTGTAGCTGTATCAGCTTCACTTCTGACCTTGGATAAGAGATCTCAATGTCTGCAGTTAGAGCTATCTTGCCGATTTTCCATATTAAATAAAAAGTGAGATCTCATGGTGGTATTTTTTGAATGGCCACAGCAAAATTTCTCTTCTGCATGCTGTTTTCTAAAACCTTCATTTGTCCGTTTCCTGTCCCCTTGAACCTGAGCATGCTTGTGACTGTGGTGTATAGAGTCCAGCAGAGCTGATGCTATGAGACTTCCCAAACCAGGTCACCACTTCTCCCTGGCCAATGTGTAAGATATTCAGTTACCCGAAGACCCCATGCTGGAGAGATCATGTGGAGGGACCCCATAAAGACAGAGAGAAATGCTTAAGTAGCCCAAGCTCTTCTAGTCTTCCCAGCTCAGGGACCAGGTACATGAGAGAGTGAACTTCAGATGATACCAGCTCCAAGCTTCAAGCTGTCCCAGCTGACAAGAAGTGGAACAGAGAGGAAATGTCCCTGCAGAATGCTGCACAAATTGCAGATTCATGAGTAAAATAAATATTGTCATCATTTTAAGACATCAAGTTTTAGGATGGTTGTTTATATATTATCAGATAAGAAGAGATGCAGAAAGTCTTTTAATGACAATAAATACCACCAGTGGGAGGAACACTTTCTGATCATTGAATATAAAATAGCAACTCTCTCTTGCTACTCTTTCTATTCTTTATATACTTTGCTCTCCTGCATAGTAATTATCACTACCTAGTGCTGTATATTTACTTGATTGTTTACTTCTGTTTCTCTATCTTAATAGAATAAGTTCTGCTAGGGCATAAAAAGACAGGTTGTTCATTGCTGAGTCTAGAAGGTACCAACACACAGCACAGGAGCTAGGATGAGTGAGAGACTCTTTAAACAGTGTGCATTCCTATCAGAATAGCCAGAAATTAAGTTCCTTATATTTATTTCAGATTATTTATGTGATTTGGGTAAAATATTTAGCTTGAGTAAAAAAATATTCTTTAACAATCTAATTTTTTTTAAAGACTTTATTTATTCATTTGATAGACAGAGATCACAAGTAGGCAGAGAGAGACAGAGGAGAAAGCAGGCTGTCCACAGAGCAGAGAGCCCGATGCGGGGCTCGATCCCACGACCCTGGGATCATGACCCGAGCCGAAGGCAGCGGCTTTAACCCACTGAGCCACCCAGGTGCCTAACAATCTAATTTTTATCAGAAGCAGATGAATTTTTTGTTTTATAAGTATTTTCCCCACCACTTGAATTTTATGAGAAACAAAACTCAACATTTTGAGAAGGTGTTTCCCTTCTTATTCAACGAAGCTTGATGAGTCATGAAACGTAGGTATGTCCAAACTCCTCAAGAATCTAATGAATGGAATTTCTGTGATTATGTTTTAGAACTTAAACTTAAGGCCAGTTTTATAAAATCCTTGTAAGGGTTCTGTAACAGGGCAGTCGATACTCCCAAAAGAATAATCACAACAATGGACTCAGGGCATTATTAAGTGTGAAACTCACGGTTTTAGAAAGAATAAAAGAAGTGTTGAAATACCATGCAATTTATTAAATGCTAACATGAAGCCAATTCTGTTTAAACTTCTGTTCTAATTTCAAATTTCTCAATTTTAAGCTCCTTAATGATTCTTCAAGATGTGGAGCTTAAAATTGAGAAATCTGAAATTGGGTGACTTAGAATTCAGACTTAGATTCCAGCCTACCAGAGAAAGGGATGAGGGGATATAGGATTCTTAGGGGAAAGAAAATGATTTTTAGGAAAGTTGAATGAGCCTTTAGAAGAATGGGCAGGAGGTATGATAGTTTGTGAGTCTGTCTGTGTGTGGTGTTGACTTCTAATCTCCTCTGCAGTGGTTAAGACCCAGTCCTCCCTGGTTGATGACACTCCCAGGGAGGGGGGTGGCATCTATGCCAACTGGATTCCTTATGGAACATCTGTCTTTAGGCAGATAAGGCAGTTCAGAGAAAGCCTGTTTCTGTACCTGTTGCCCTTCAGGTGCCTACAGCTCAGAATAATCAATATATCAAAGCAGTGTATTTTAGGGCATCAACAATGCTTGCAACCATCACCAATATCCAATTCTAGACCTTTTTCACCATCCCTAACATAAACTCTGGAGTCATTAAACAGAAAGTCACTTGTCCTGCTTCCTCCCAACCCTTGTCACCTCTCTTCTACTTTCTCTCTATATGACTTGTTCACTCTAGGGACCTCTTATAAGTGGAATCATACATTATTTGAGGGGTTTTTGGTGTGTTTGTTTTTGCAACCATCTTATTTCACAAGCACAATGTTTAGAGTTCATCCATGTCTCAGCATGGATCAGAATTTCTTTCCTTTATAAGGCCGAATAGTAACCCATTGTATATATAAATGCATATATCACGTTCTGTTTACCCATAAACCAAGACACAGGAGGGAAGTCTAAGTACATCTCATGAGACAAGAAGAGAGATGTTGCTTCTAAGAAACAAGGGGGAAATTGAGCAAAGCAGATAGTCTTTGTAAGGGAAAGTAAGTAAGGTAGAGTGAGGCCCATATCTACACGTAGTGAGCCATGTGGGGAATATGCTGGTTGGAAGATAACCAACAGACATTTAAGGATTGTATATATCTAATGTTCACTTTTAACATAGTTAAAAGCTGTAGGTGATTGACTACCCATGATAAAATCCCTCTCCTAACTCATTTCCATATCGTGAATGAAACCAATCAGTACACTCACAAGAGCATACTAAGGGTGATGCTATCCATTCATTTACTTATTTTTCAGCATCAATTGAAGACAGACTGAACTTTTATCTAGTTCAGAAGAAGGACTGAGAGTTGGTCATGAAATACTAATCCCCCCAGGAATTCACTAAAATATTAGAGAAGAGTTTGTATTTTAGGAGGTTGGCACGATGATCCAGTCAATCATGTCAACATTTCAAGGGGCCTAGGGATCTTATGAAATACCTGGTCTAATTTACTTCACTGAATTTTGTAGCAGGGAAATTTTTAAAAAATCGCTTCACCATCCAGCTTGAACAACACCACCAACCAGTTCTTGCTCTCAAGTTTGCTCTCATTGAAAGAGCATGAGGGCTACTTGGGAAAATCCCTTTGGAAGCCCATTCAAATACATCAAGGCCATAAGATTCAAAGTTCAACTCCACTAGAATTTCAGAGAAAATCTCCTGGCATCTGTTAAAAACAGTGTTTTGGAGAGATGATCCAGATTATGTAATTTTAGCACACAATTCTGGACCAGAACTCTGGTGTTCTACCCCACAAAAATGGCCCAGCATGTGGCTATATGTGCATTGTGAAGAGGAATCTAAGAACAAGCCAAGAGTTGGCCTTAGAAATTATTAAGATCCCATGAAAAAGACTTCTGCTTTGTTACCTATATTTGCTTTAACTATTTTTAAAGTGTTTCCACCTTAACTATCAGAAGATTTTCTCCTAGTTGGTGATTATAATCTTTCCATTAACACTCAGGCCTTCTATTCAATTCCTCTTTGTGTTTTTCAATCTCCACCCCCATCCCAACGCACATACATGCACACACACACACACACAGGCTTCATTGTCATTCTCTAAATTTTTAGCTGCTTCCTGCCAAGTTATCTCATCTTTCTCATAACATTCCTCTCTTTCAAACAGCAAAAAAAGCCTGTTAAGATATTGATTTGGACATCATTAACAAGCAGTGGTGGCCTCAGTGACTGATATGTTTGCTACAGTATGTGAATCCTTATCAGCAATCAGCCTGATGAGGGAAAAAGTCACTAGGACAAATAAATGAAGGTCCTCATGACACTATTAGGAAATGAGTTTTCAAGTTCTAGTCCCAGAAGGTTTATTATGGGGCCATGTCCCATATTATGTTTATCATTTGCTAGTCCGGAATCACTGACTTGGGTTGATGTCAGTCCTGCCCTCTCAGGCATATCTCTGAATTACGGGAAAGGTAAACGGATCAGATAGAGTAATCAAACTCTTTGCCTAGTGTAATTACTTGAAATCATTTTACAGGTATCCTTGTCATATGACCTTGTTAAATTCCCAGTATACAATTTGATGTTCACCCTTTTAATAACATGCACACTGAAGAATTCTAACACAGGGAACAGAGAATCTTATATTCTACCTGACCCTGTGCCTTTTTGCTTTCAGCAGTGCTTTCTGATCTTGCGCGGATAGATCTTAGAGGCAAGAGAATGCAAATTTGGGGAAGCTCAAATTTAGATGGTATACACAATAACCAAACTTATAATAATGAAATCAATAAACAATTTTCAGTGGGACAACTCATTTATCATTTACCTTGTTCAATCAAAAAATCAGCCACTGAAGGAGATATCCAATACATTCCCTGCCTTTGAGTATACTTTCTAAGGAAAAGATCAACATTTAAATGGATACTACAAAACAATATGCTTCAGTAATTGCTATGACAAAAAGCCTACTTAAAATTCTTCCAGGTGTGGAAGAATTCTTCTAGGAGTGGAGTCTAGACCAATAGAAAAAATCTTCAGGTAGATTGGTTCATCCTAGGTACAATTCACCTGTCATTCCTGTTCAGCATTGTCCTTTGTAGTTCTTTATACTCATCATATTCGTAACTATTGACATAATGGTGAACAAAAAAGACATGGACATTCTCTTCATTGGATTTATAACCCAAAAATTAATTCTCTAAGTGGCACTTTGTGTTCATTAATGATTTAATCAATAACTGTATAGCAATCCTAAATAATGATGGCTAATATTTTTTTAAGCAATTGATACAGGTCTTGGCATTGTTCCAAACTCAAGAATATATTTAACACTTTATACATGAGAAAATTAAGGAATAAGGACATTAAATAATGTATCCAAGGTCACATAACTGGTAAGTAGGAGAATCATCCTGCAAAGCTAAGTTAACTTACACCGGTGTTCTACTACCTCCTTTTTTTGACTGTTAGTTGGTGGTGCTATATTTTGAACTTGATTTTTCATAGATTCTCTTCTGATAGAGAGCAAGGACATGTGAAGCCAGCAGGAAATCTATAAACTGAGAGAATAGGAAGGGCCCGAGGAGGACTAGGAATGCTCAATAGGTGAAAAGAATGGGAGGAGAGTGTAAAGAGGTCGTAATTAGGAGGGATTTGAATTCAGAATAAATTCTTTTTTTTTTTTAATAGATTTATTTATTTATTTATTTGAGAGAGAGACAGTGAGACAGAGCATGAGAGGCTAGAAGGTCAGAGGGAGAAGCAGACTCCCCGAGGAGCTGGGAGCCCGATGTGGGACTCGATCCCGGGACTCCGGGATCATGACCTGAGCCGAAGACAGCTGCTCAACCAACTGAGCCACCCAGGCGCCCCCCAGAATAAATTCTTGAAGACACTGTTTATCTTTAAACAGCTGACAAAGAATATACATAATCTAAACTTTCCTGGATGCATCAGGGATAGCATTATGAACAGTGACTAATTATCGAGGATGATCATACTTATGCAAAAGCTGGATGCTCTTAATTTGTTATAATGAACAACTTCTGAATCCATTCAAAATATTTTCTGTCACTTCCTTTGATATGAGTCTCCCTATTATCAGTTGTCCTCTGTGCAGTAGATCTTCTTCTACCATTTCCAAACATCTAAATTTTGGTAATTTGGTAACCAAGTTTCTAGAATTATATCTAAAATTCAGTGATGGAATTTGAGCCTATTGTCTAGTGACTTGCATTGGGTTTAAGTCATCACCGATAAGTAGATGGGCCAAAGGGGCACAAAGAGTATACGTTGCACAACCCCAGAGGATGGCTAACATAGGTCAAGCCATGAATGACTACCACTGGAGGAAGTAATATACCAATTTACTGAAACCATTTAGAAAACAGTGATTTAATTTTGTCTATGAGTATGTTTTAAGGTAGGAATTTGATGTATTTTTCAATATGGGTCATTAGCTTCCACTTCTGGGATGATAGATTGGTTTTCTTTTATATGCCAATTTTGATGCAAGCTTTGTGGAGAACAGGTTGCAAATTATGAGCAAAAGTTGTACAAAGATCAATTAGCGATGTCTGCCATAGTTTGTGGATAGGATAATGATTATACATACATATATATATATGTAGTATGTATATATATATATATATATATATATATATATATATGTACATATGTTTGAGGGGCTGGAAAATTCCCAAATGTTTTCTTTGTGTCCTTTCTTATTACTGGGGCTGAGTAAGTACATAGTTCTCAGGTTTAGCTGTACATGTCCCCATGGGAGTGAAATCTAGCCTCTTTAAGTGGTGGGCTCATTAACAACTGGAATCTATGAGTATTATAATTATTTTGTTTCTAGCGTTTGAAAAGTAAATGCACATAACAAGTTATTTCAACTCCCCAAGAAGCCATAGAATACACAAAGTATTAAAATAACTAAAATTTTTATAAGGAAACCCATTTTACCAATCTTCTAATAAACCAAATAGCAATACTGATAGAACTAAAAAACAATGAGAAATAAATTTGGATCCTGTCTTGACCTGCTGCAACATTAATAAATAGAAATGAAGATCAACTTGATCTTTATGATCAAGTATGATTTAAGCTACTTCCATTTTATATCTTTTTTCCCCCTATTGAAGAGCCTCATTTCCTTGAGGGGCCAAAAGTCTTAAAATACACTGACTTAATGTCTGTGCAAAGGAAGACTGTGGGTGTAATTGTGACATTTCTCCAGATCTTTGCCATTTTGTCCATTATATATCATTACCATGGCTACTGTGATAACATTTAAAATAATTCCAATGGAAATCTGACAGCACTTCATTAGATTTTCTTCGAATGGTGTAATTAGGTGAGAAAAGACCGCTGATTGAGAAGGTTAAAACTGCCCTGAGACAGGAGTGTGTTTCACAATTAACAATCACAACATTCCTTCTCAAAAGCCCATCCTAATTTAGCAGATGCTCCTTTAAGCTGGGAATTAGGAGACACTGGTTTTAAAATGGATGGGTTCAATTGAGGGGGAAAGAACAACATTGAGCTACCATTTCCCATCTTTGAGGTGAAGATCAGTAGAAAGATGTCACTCCTTCCCTTCTGTCGGGCCCAGAGGATCCGGAGCACCTTTGATGCCGGCTTCAGAAGAGCTTAGAATCCCGTGAAGGGGAAGTCTCCAGATCTTAATATTGTAATTTACCATCCTTATTTTTCTTAACAAAGTGAATATAATTAAGGAAGATAAAAGGCCATTAAATCAAGGTTCTCTCAGGACAAAAAGCTGCCTACTAACAGAAATGGCACAAATCTGATTCATTTTCTTAATAATCTTCAAATATATGGCTTATTCCTGGGCCCAGAGGTGAAGTTGAAGTTAAGCGTAATTTTTAAACAAACACATTCTGTATTCTGAAGAAGCGAGCAGCATGAAACCTATTGAAGCTGCAACCAGAGCCGCCTTGTTTGCAAAAAGGCATCATGAATGCTCAGTTTGACATTCTTTGGGGTTTTAACTGGGGTAGAATGTTTACACTCTCGAAATCTCCTATAATGAGGAAGAATTTAGACTAATTGGCAAATCTAATAGGAGAGCTGATTAGTTCGTACAAATAGCTCAAATCCATTATTTGACACAGACTGCACAACTGTGGCCTTTCTTAAGAGGGCTCTATTCAATTTTATAACCGAGAGGAAAAAAAAATGCAGACAAAATCAATTTGTTATTGTTCTCAAAAGGGTTGCTGTCCACCATGGAATTGACTTATAAAATTTGTGCTTAGAATCAAATTATCCAATCTGCGAGAGGAATCCACGTCGACGCACCTACCATACCAACTAAGCAAGCAGAGACAGTGGTCCAGAAGCAGAGTGTGGTACACCTGCATGCTCTCTGTTGTGAACTGGTGTTTTGTATAAACCTGATGTTAAAACAGAATGGATTTCTCACTGGTAGTATTATGTCATTCCCTCTGCTTTTCCTCCAAATGCTGTAGCCCAACTTTCCATCAGTCAAATTTGAAGAAGCAAAAGTTGTTTACCACTCCACCTGACTTTAAGTCAGTGATTACTGGGATGGGGTGGGGGGGTGATATTTAAATTTCAGAAGGAATATTTGGTTCTTATAACTGGAGGCTGGGAGGGGGGTGGGGTGGGGTATGTTACTGGCATCTAGTGGGTAGAGGCCTGAGATGCTGCTAAATATCCTACCATAGACCCAAACATGGACAGTCTAAAATGTCAAAAGCACCAAGATTGGGGGAAAAAGCCAACCAACCAAACAAACAAACAAAACCCCAAGACAAAAAACTTCTTTAAATAGATGCACTGAGTTTTTTTCTAGCCTAGTAAATAATTAAATGTTTTTGAAGACATCATTCATTGCCCAGCTTTCCAAGATTTGTTCATTTGGACTCTTGATGAAAGAGTAGATTGTGATGGAGCCACGATTTGTCAAGAACCCTAAATCTCTAGGGGCTGTTAACTCCTCCTGCTCAGAAACAGAGAGGTCATCACATGGGAGCTAATATTTTCAGAAATCACAGCAGAGGATCTCTTTATGTTGCTATTTAGAATACACGGCCAAAGGAGGCCTTCCAGTCTGGATCCTAGGAGGCATCTGCCATCTCACAGGCAAGGAAGCTCCTCAGAAAAGGCAGTTTAGGGGCACCTGGTGGCTCAATCAGTTAAGCATCTGCCTTCGGCTCAGGTCATGATCCCAGGATCCTGAGATCAAGTCCCACATCAGGGCTCCCTGCTTGGTGGGGAGTCTGCTTTACCCTCTCCTTCGGCTGCTGTCTCTGTTCCTGCTTTCTCTCCCTCTCAAATAAATAAATAAAATCTTTAAAATAAATAAAGAAAGAAAGAAATGTTGCAGAACCTGGACTGGATCCTAACAGAAGAACCAAGCAGCACTCGGGGACTTTGGAGGATCGGAAGTTTATTTAACACCAGTGGGCTCAGAGGAGGTTGTTCTCCAAAGGTCTGAGCCCCAAGCACAAGCAGGGAGGGAGATTTATACCCTTCTACTTCCGCATACTTGGTACTTTTGGCTCCCTCAGGAAATGAGGTAGGAAAGAAGAACCCGGAAGGGCTTTGAGACCTGGACTGAATTCCTTTGCTGGTTTGGTCAGCCATCTTATAGTTTTTCCCTATCAAGAAGAAAAGGAAGAAAGAGAGAGAGAGAGAGAGAGAGAAGAAGAAGAGAAAGGAAAAGAAAAGAAAGAAAAAGAAAAAAGAAAGGAAAAGAAAAGAAAAGACAGTTTATGCTGTGGTCAGCTTTACTGAAGCAGGGCATGAACAAAGCCAGTTCCAGGCTAACAGCCAGATCAGGTGAAAATTCCTTATAGTGACCAGAGATGAGCCATTGGGTAAGCTCTAAAAAACTACCAGTGATGAGCAGAACAGCAAAACAAAGCAGAGAAGGTCATTGTCTTGGGAATGAAAACGTTGCTGAAAAAGTCCATCAGAGCTGTTTGCACATCATTCCTTCTCCCAGACAGAGACGCATCTGATTTAAACAAAACCACTGGGGGGAATTGATAGCATACATTTCAGGACAAATGTGAACTCAGAACAAATTTATTCTTTACATAGCAACTTCTGGGCTGGTGATTAAATATGTCTGCCGCCACGGGTCACACCGTTCAAATTAACACAAATATGCAAGTGTTAAATTATTTCAACAGCAAGGCAAAAGCTTTTCTGGAAACAGGCTCTTAGATCATATATTTACCTATCCCACCTAACTCCCTGACAAAATGGTTTGGAGTCCACAGGAATTACTGCCCCATAGAGAGAAAGCTTATGAAGTAGGTATTTTAAATTCAAGACTGCAATTAACTTAGCTCAAGTTAATGTTTCAGGATTTATACCAACCCAGAATTCTGGAAAAAGCCAAGATCAGACTGTAGACTGCATTTATGACTCTGCTATATGGGGCCTATTATCCTAAAAAGACAAAGCATTCCACTTCGGGCTATAATCAAAAGGGGATGAATGGCATGAATCTAGTTGAATTTTGATTAGATGATGTAGCAAAATTATAAATTCTGCAAAAGATCAGTGACTTTTAAACTAAAAATGAAGCAGGCCGTTTCTGCAAACTACTGAAAAATAAATGGAAAGCCACAGCTTAGAGACTGGCAAAAGTTTCAAAACTACGCTTTCTGCCAGAAGTACTCTCTTGCTTCTTCAATTTATCCCCTCTACTTGGCTCACTTGCCACAGCTCTTACCAGCTCTGACCTCTGTCTCTGGCAAAAAGCATGGCTTGAATCATATTAGAAAACTTCTGTTTGGTTAAAAGAATTAGCTTCCTTGGGGCACCTGAGTGCCTCAGTGGGTTAAGCCTCTGCCTTCAGCTCAGGTCATGATCTCAGGGTCCTGGGATCGAGCCCCACATCGGGCTCTCTGCTCAGCTGGGGAGCCTGCTTCCCTGCTCTCTCTCTCTCTCTCTCTCTGCCTGCCTCTCTGCCTACTCCTGATCTCTGTCTGTCAAAAAAATAAAGTCTTTAAAAAAAAAAGAATTAGCTTCCTTAAGCTGCACGCCCTCTTGCATTTCTTTGTATCCCAATCTGCCATTCTTTGTAACACAGTGTGATTAACGCCTGTATTTTCTTTCCCATTTATTCGACAATTTCTGAAGCTATAAGGCAGGTGCCAGTCTGTACATGTAGATGACAAAGGAGGGAAACGATGATGAAGCTTTAAAAAGGAGGGAAAATAAAGCTTAAAAAGCTCAGAGGGATGGTGACCCTCTGACCATTATCAAATAAAAGGATTGTTCTCTTTTTCCATACATACCAGAAATATAGAGGAGGCTTGGCAGCCAAATGCACATCAGACAGCTTATATTTGTGCTGTATGGTTGTTACTCTTTTTCAATTGACTTCATCCCTGTAGGGGAAAAAAGTGAAATAATTCAGAAATTGACAAAACACATCACTGCCTTTTTTTTTCCCCCCAGCAGAAGACTGAGGCTTTGCCTGGGTTATCTGACTCTATGGGGTCTCCGCATTCCATTGTCTTTGAGCTATTTTTGCAACTCTGTAAACTGGAGAATACTGATAACAACACAAGTGATTCTTATCCGTAGAAATGCAAATTGTCCCAGCTCAGATAGACTTGATCATTATTGCCCTATGGATATTGACCAAATTTACATGACCTAAGCAAATTCATTTCAGCAATCCTGATTGCCTACATATTTGTTTGCTCTTTCCTTCCTCCTTTGAACTAGCTGTAACATCTTACTGCTTTTCCTCATTAATTATTTCAGTAAAACATTTTATAGGTATTCATGTTATATCTGAGAGTCATGATTATACTCTCTTTCTAAAAGAGAGTATATTGTAGCATAAACAATGTTTTCAAATTGGAATACAATACCCCTAAGTCAAATTCAGCATTTTCTCTCCAAAAAAAAGTTCTGGCTATCATAGTTTGGCAGGTCTTTTTTTTTTTTTTTTTTTTTTAAGATTTATTTATTTGAGAAGAGAGAGTGCACATTGGAGGGGGTGGGGCAGAGGGAAAGGCAGAGAGAATCCTCAAGCAGACAGCCTACTGAGCATGGAACCCTGTCAAAGGCCTCAATCCCAGGACCCTGAGATCACACCCTGAGCCAAAACCAAGAGCCAGCCGCTTTAACCCATTGAGTCACCCAGGTACCCCATAGGTTGGCAGGTCTCAGTAGGATCAGTTAGTTCTTAAGTGAGCAGTGGGAGCTCATTTGAAGGAGGGTACACTCATCAGTTTTCCATG
Source organism: Taxidea taxus jeffersonii (assembly GCA_003697995.1). NCBI lineage: Eukaryota > Metazoa > Chordata > Mammalia > Carnivora > Mustelidae > Taxidea > Taxidea taxus. Next base: position 71,159 of record ML102346.1, on the reverse strand, counting down.
ACCCTCATTAGCATTTAATTTTGCAAACCCTACTTTTCACACATGTCAGGGTGTCCCCTTTTTAAAAATTTTATTTGTTTTTAAAGGAAATCCTCTGGCCTTAAGGTACATAGAATTAAGTTACTTTCATTTGTCAACATGTGACACACATTCACCATTACCCTGTCTTCTCTTTTGTTTTATTGAATGTATGGATGTGTCTCTACTCCCAATTCCCTCCCCTTACCATTGGCATTCTCTCTAGTCTATTTAAAAAACATCTTCCCAATCCATATCTTATAGATTTATTTAGATATATGGCTCTTTGGAAACATTGATTTCGATCTATGGATTCTTTCAAATGCACAGTGCTGGTCTGCATGTTGCTTAAGTTGCGTGAATCTTAGTACAATACCTAGGCCATTCTGCTTCTTTTTTATACAAATGTTGTTTATGAGATCCATGCTAAATAAAGTTCATTACATGTTAAATAAAGTTCATTACTTATGATGGCTGCAGAGCATCCTATCATATGTGTGACCTTCCTAGCGCCTACCTCCTGTCCATCAGGGAGACAGACGTGAACTTCTGGATCTCATGGTATTCATATGCTTGCTTAGACTCAACACTGCGCTATAGATCTCCAGAGTGGCAACTCCTCTCCCACCAGCTCTATGTGAGGGTTCCAGATGCCTCAGTATTTCCAATACTGACACAATTTTTTTGTGTGTGCTAATTCTTTTTATCGTCTTTGCTTTTCAATAACTTTAATACTGCCACACAGTCTTGTCTGTAGTTTTAAGTTAACTGTTCAGAGTGAACAAGAAATGGATTTGAACTTATAAAACATTTAGCTTTGTTAAGAAATAGTTTTTCATCTTTTTCTTCGTTATTTGCCATTATACAGCATTCAGGGAAAATACAGCTGTCTTAAGATCTCAAATCTGAGGAACACATTGTGCCAGGAGTTGCACCTGCTGCTTATCAGGGTAGTCAGTTTCTATCCCAGGCCTTATTACAACCCGTCTGATCTGTCCCACTACACTCAGGTGGCAGCCATCCGGGAGTGCCCCAATAGTAACATAACTTTTTCAAATTTATAGATTGAGTGATGGTATTTTTTTCGGTTCTTAATTTGCATTTTCCTTCTTATGATTTATTTTCTTCTTGAAGGTGCCCTTGACATTAGCAGAATAGCAGCCACAGAAAAAGAGGGCTAATAAATGAAGAGAAATGAAAGGATTATATTCAATAAATTCCTTTTCTCCAAGTTCATAAGGAAAGAAATAAACAACCATAGACTCAGCCTTTTTAAGATCAGACTCTAAGAGATGAGGTCTATTTGACTCAGACATTGAAAAACAGATAGAAAAACATATGCATAATCTAAAAAGACAAACAAATTAATGAAATATTTAAATTTTCCACAACTAGCAACTAAGATTTAGATGTGGTTCGATTTTCATATGCTACATAAACTAACGTAGGATACAGTTTATTTATCCCCAACTTCCCAACAGTCACAGTAGAAACAGTGCTGAGGGTCCAAATCTCATGGGCCCACAAAAACAGGTTAATTTCTTTAAAAAAAATTTTTTTTAAAAGAACTTTTAAATCAAAGCACATATTTTAATGTGTTTTTAAGGTTTGTTTGTTTTTTTTTTTTTTGGAAGAAGGCACCCACAAAGGCAAATATACCTAGAGCCTCTGAAAACCATTATGTGGCCTTGATTTTATAGGGCTACATAATTTTATTAATTTGAGTGGCTATAGAGAAACACGGTTTTTATATTTACTTTTTGGACATCATTTTCTGATTAAAAAAGCAATTTATAACTATATATTTATTTTTTATGAAAAATAGATCTAGTCTATAACCACGAATCCTAAAAAAGACAACACTTTCCAGGACAGTTTTGCAATGAAACATGGCATCTGATTGTATGGAACTATGTTACGTAGTAACATAGGAGCTCTGTGTTATCCAAAGTAAGATATAAGGTCTATAACAAGTAGACAACATATACCACTATCAAACAAAATGGCCACTTGGAATATACTAAATCCATTCTAAGTGTCGTCTTGGGATACAGGTGAGGATGAGGGAGAGTATTTCAGTGCTCACTCTTTTACCTCCTTCTTCTCCCCCCTTTCACTCAATTTATGCAAGTCTCAAGCCTCTTCCATCTCAAGTGATACCCTGTCCTCATCTAGTTACTGCTTTTTCCTGGGCCTTCCTCCTTAAACTTCTTCTTTTTTTTTTTTTTTAAGATTTTCATTTATTTATTTGACAGAGAAAGAGAGATCACAAGTAGGCAGAGAGAGAGAGATCACAAGTAGGCAGAGGTGGGGAGAGGGGAAACAGGCTCCCTGCTGAGCAGGGAGCCCGATACGGGGCTCCATCCCAGGACGCCGGATCATGACCTGAGCCGAAGGCATAGGCTTTAACCCACTGAGCCACCCAGGTGTCCCCCTCCTTAAACTTCTTAAAACACTCAATGTCTCCACTTCCTCACTGCCTCTCCTCCTTCCTTATGTCACTTCTACCTGAATTTCTCCCCATTACCCCACTGATAACTGTGCAAATGAAGTCCAATAAATAGGTTAAGAATTCCTGTATTTATAGACAGATTATTTCCCACCTTTGGCCATACAAAAAAGCACTGCTGCGAGACAGATGCTTGCAGATTCTGTCTGTGCACCCTTGCGGGGTATTTTTCTGAGATGAATTCCTGGAAATGTAATTGGAGAGGCTGAAGAAGGAAAGTTTTAACAGATACTGCCAAAGTGTCTTCCAAAAGGGCTGAACTAATTTACATTCCCCTTTATTAGCTCTCTCTGTCACAACTGGCAGCAGATTCTTTTCTTTGGGGAAATCTCTACGCTACACATCCTAAAATCAAGTGTAGATTAGCATAATTTGGGGAGCTGGTTAAAATGTATATTCCTGGGCCCTACTCTTGGTCAGAACCCTTAACAAGCTACCTGGCTGATTCTGAAGCCCTACATTAAAGTTTAGAGAAACTATTCTTGCCCCTTTGACCTTCCTCCTATCTTTCTGCCCTTCCCATATGGTTCTTCTTATGCTCAGGCTTTAAACAGTAGTGATCTCAGGACTTACCTCTTTTCACTCCACATAATGCCATTGAGTGACATTATCAACTCACACAGTTTAAATGACTACTGTGATGCTGGTAAGTCCCTAAAGGAGTATCTCCAGCTCTGGCCTCTCCCAAGAAAATCATACCACATATCCCACTGTCTCTGGACTATATCCACATGGATGTTCCATAATAAATTGAACAACACTTTGTGCATCACCTTTCCCCATGTATCAACCCTTTCTGTATTCTCTCATTGGTGGTGACCACCTTAAAAAACGTCTGTGTCTGCTGCTTGTCATTCATGTCCCAAATCCCATCTATCCTCTGCTGCTGATTATACCCCCTAACTACTTCTCCAGTTCTTTTGCTATCTTCTCTACCTAGAATCACTGTCCTTGTTCTTGCCATCATCATATCCTGCACCTACTCTGGTGAGAGTAACTGGTCTCCAGATCTCTCTCCTTCTGTCTGTTTCCTTCTCATCTACCCCTGGCAGAGACAGAATGAACTATCACAAATACTCTGAGCCCAAGTTACTTTCTACTTTAAAACCTCTCCAAGGCTCTGCTGTAAAATAAGGCATCCACACTTTTCTGACCCTCCACTCTCACCAGTTTCTCTCTCCCAGCTGTTCTCACCATGCACTCCCTCCCATCATAATACCATCCTGCTTCTGTTACCCTGACACAACATGCTATTTCATGATTCCATGCTTATTCCATGTCCTTTGTCTAAAGAGCCTGTCCCCTTTTTCTTTTATTTTGCTCAATTGATTTTTATTCATAGTAGAAGACTAGGTTTAATCCATTCCGGGAAGCAGTGTTTGAATTCAGCTCAGATAAAATGTGTATTCTTTGAATTCCATGACCACACATTTCCATTCCTTCCTTCCTTCCTTCAACAAATGCTAACAGGGTGATTTCTAGGCATGGGCGTCCTAATAAGCACTGAGAACACAGTGGGGAATAAAATGGGGTAGGCCTTATTCCCAATGACACATCCAAGGCCTTTCTGTATTATAATAATGTATGTTTCTTATATCTGCCTCTTCAAATAGGCTGTAAGCTCCTTAAAGTTAATGACAATATCTTACTTGTCATCTTTGTAACCTCATTATTTAGAATGAGCCCTCAACTAAAATTTTGGCCAAAAATGGACAGAATCCACCCAAATGAGATGATCATGACTTGCAAATTATCTCATAATTTTCATTGGTATTTGAGATGAGACTTAAGGTCGGTTTTTAGAAAATTATTTTAATCTGAGGCTGGAAAAAGTTATTTTCTATAAAGCTGCCTTATAGATAAAAATTCTAATCAGTTTTGGGAATCCAAAAACATCCAAATCTGAATGCCTTCAGAATCTTAGGAGAATTTCTACAACTATAAAAAACTTCTGAAAAGTATGTTTCACCTCTTTCTGTTCCATGTAATTAAAGAGACACTTCTTTTTTTTAAAAAAAGATTTTATTTATTTATTTGACAGACAGAGATCACAAGTAGACAGAGAGAGAGGAGGAGGCAGGCTCCCTGCTGAGCAGAAAGCCCAATGTGGGGCTCGATCCCAGGACCCTGGGATCATGACCTGAGCCAAAGGCAGAAGCTTTAACCCACTGAGCCACCCAGGCACCCCTCAAGAGACACTTCTTAAAAAAAAAAATTCTTATAGAAAAGACAACATTTAATTAAAATTAAAAGATATCTGTTGTCTCTATCTGCTTTGCTAGTTTATAAAATATAGCAGCTTATAAGAGATACCCACAAACGTTTCAGATGGAATAGAAAGGCCAAAAATAAGCTATATTTGAGTGTCAGCACCTCCCTGGGACTAAATGGCAAGTCTTTGTACTTTTACATGGTTCATTTAGAAGCTTGAGACAGGTTTGTAACAGCACACAGGGTTATCAGAAATACCAGATGCTTCCTCACTATGAAAGTGTTCAGCACATGTGAAAGACTATTTTGCAGACTTAGACTTCTATAACATGAGATTTCAAGAATATGACTTTGGGCTCAGGAAAGCAGGATTTGGTCCTCTTTGGGTTTAATTTTTTTTTTAAAGCATAGGTGTTCCCCCTAAAGCATAAGATCCACACCACGTTTGAATGGTGCCTAGATCCCATTTCCAAGAGATGGCTGAACATATATCATGTCCATGAATCAGAACACTGCCTCACACGTTTTTACCATGGGAGTTTACAGGAGTTCTCTAGATAGCCAGAGTGATGTAGCAGATGTTAACACAAAGGAAAGAGCAAATGAGATGTGAATTACAGGGTGACGAGGCTTGTATGGATCTCACTTGTTTAACCATCTGAATGGTGCTCCAGGTATTAAATGAGCTAGATACTATTGAACGCAATTTTCTGAACAGCCACGAAGGTGGTTTAATGAACTATGCCCACTTGAATGTCCTCATATCATCTTGCTCTTTCAATCAGCCATGGCTTACTTAGCTTTTTTCCCCAAGTCTTTTCAAGTGATGCTTTGGATGATTATGACCTTGTCATTCTATTTTCTAGGTAATATAACATCAGGAATTATTACATGATTAGTAATTTAATTAGCAGGTGTATTAGCAGAGATTCTTTTGCAAATTAAGAACTTACTCTTAATACCCACTCACCATCTAAGGAGCTGGCAGTTTGAGGGTTGCAAATTTAATTGCTTTACTTTTTCTTACCCATCAGTGGCTATTAGAAGCTGCCATATCCCTGACTTTCCAAAATGTTACTTTTCTGAAAACAACTCTGAGGCCTCCACAGATCTTCCAATGCTTAATGACTTGATCCTATTAGTGATGCAAAGGTATGGCCCAGGAGAGCTTCTCTTTTTAAGCCTTCCTGTCACTTCTGAAACCAGGTGAAACCACTTATTCTTGAGTAGGCAGTAGAAACTATAATTTAGTTTGCCAAGAATAATGGATAGTTCTGTCTTTCATTTCTCATTCGCTGGATGTGATTCCCTGTTCACAGAAGAGAATTTCAGTGGGCTGGTAGGATAAGTTCATTTTAAAGCTCACCCACAGATCTGCTATCTTTTACCTACTTTGGGGAAATAATTGGGTAGAGAATAACACTTAAAACACAAAATACTTTTGGGGTTGAAAAGTCAAAAGTTCCAGGAAAATTTTCTGACTTGTAGACAATGTGGATTTTTAAAAAATGTTTTAATTAAAAGTATTTGACTTACACCATAATGCCAGAGTAGTAAGCAGAATTTTGTTTTTCCATTTTGTTAAAAATGGCATCAGTTTAAGATTACATAAGCCTAATAAAACTGGTGTGATGAATAAAAAAATCTGATTTTTTTAATAAAAGATTAACACTAAAATATGGATGAATCCACATGTTTAAGTATGATATCCTGGGACTTAAAAACATCTTCTGTAAGTGTCTTATGTTTCTGAGAACTGGAAATCAAGAAAAGACCAGTAAGATAAGGGATTATTTTCTATAACTCTGGGGTTTCAGAGGCTTTCCTGGTTATTCTTACTGTTTCTGTTCTCCTTCTGCTCAACTTTTGTGGTTAGGCGTGGCTTCCAAGTTCAAATGCCCTCTAGAGACATAGAGTAAAACCAGTGTATTGTGTCATCAGAGCACCTACGGTCCTCAAAGAGACAACGATGGGTCTGTACTAGAATACTGAGTCTTTCCTAGTGATAGCACTTACACCGTTACCCCCCCGAGATGGTCTAATATATACATACCAGCCAGATGACCCTGTTTCTGTGATAGTCAGTAGCATTCTCTGCTCAAGTCTTCTAATAGATTCCATCACATTTGAAGCAGAATTAAAGTTCTGCCATATCTTAAAGGACCCAGGACAAGACTCCTTCCTTTTCTTGGATATCAGTGTCCATCACTCTCCCCTCTTATTCCCCTTTCTTCCGGCTGTACCTCCTTTTGCTTTTTCTCAGACTTACAGGGCATCCTAGTACTTCAGACCCTTTATATATTTTATTCCTTTTGTGGCAAATATGTACGAGAAGATGAAATGATATTGACTACAGGGGGATGATTTCACCAGAATAGGTATCAACCAAGGTTAGTAGTCTTATGATATATATACCCAAGCAGTATCTGGGTAGTAAGTGAGATTCTTAAAGAGATGGGATCAAAGAAACATAAGATAAAATGGAGAAATGCCAAGGAGCAATAAAACAATTACTTGGGTAGTTATGCCGCAACAAGACTTTCAAAATGTCACAGGGCAAATAAAACCAAACTGGTCACTATTAATGAGCCTCCCTTTATTTTAATAATGCATGATACTTCAGAGAGAGTCAAACAATTATGGGATAAACCAACCATAAAATTAAAATATATAAAGTTGACAAGTGCTAAAGAATTTGAAAATTAATGGGTGAATACACTGCAATTTCCCCCTGATAAATAAGGAATCACACTTTTTCTTAGATCCTTAGGTAAATCAAGAAAAATATTTTTCAAAAGCTATGAAGTGGAGATGATTATTGCTGAGATATTTTATTAATACCTGTAGTAACCAACAATAACCATTAACCATGTACCAATTATTAAAACACTAAATTACAGATAAATAGATCTCAACATATATATATTGAATGTATGATAACAACTCTATGAGAGGGATTGTATGAAGAACACCATATTATTGATGAAGAAACCAAGGTAGAGAGTGGTTAAATACCAGGTTGTAGTTTAATTAACTGCTAACTTGAGTTGCTAGGACTTGAGCATAGGCAGTTTACAAACAAAGCCTATTCTCTTAACCACTCTACATGCTGATTTGTAGAAAATTATTTCTTATACACTTGCATTTTCTTTAGCTTTTAAGGCCAAAAATTCCCTTTGGTGAGAAATTCAAAGATAGCTCTGTTTCTGTTTCCTTAAGCTCTATATCCAAGTCATAAACCCTCCTGCTCTCTGCCTGTCTGCCTCACCTTCCTATTGGGCCATGCAGTCCCCTAGCTCCAGGGGGCTCCCATGTCAACCCATCGTGCCAGAGTAAAAGTACTCACCCTATATCTTCCTTCTCAGAGGGTACAGACGGCCTGTCATTCCTATATGGTCTGTGTACCAGGGCCCATCTCGAAGTGGTTTGTAATTGGCCCTTGACAAGGTAAATACAGACATTGAGAGTTAAAATTTTAGTAACTTTTATTACTATTTGGCATAGTCATTTACATCTATTTAATTAAATAATGAATTTTTCAGCCTGTATTTTGTATATTTTTTCCATCCTGTTTTTCTAGTAATTCATTTTTTTTTAATATATTGGTTAGAAAATACAAAGTGGTTTTCACAGAGAGATAACTTTAGCAACCTTCTTTACTGAAGGTGACCAACCATCCTGCCTTCCTGAGACCAAGGGAGTTCCCAGAACATGGGGCTTTCACTTTTAAAAATGGGAGTGTCCCTAGCAAACCTAGACATGTGCGTCAACCTAACTCTATAGTTCCTAGCCCAAACTATAAATTCTTCTGTTCATCTTTTGCAGTCCTTTTAAAAATCTGATCTCACTTTACCAGCCATCCTTGCTTTTTCCTTTCCCCTAATGCTTACCCTAATGCTTCCTTCGTTTAACCTAATGCTTATTTTCTGAATTGAGAATTATCCATGAAAAGGTTTGTGAATGGAGGATATGATTCATCCTGAATGCCAACTATGATCACATTCTGCTACTATCCAGAGTACTGTGCTGAGGCCTTATCTGAGCAGAGCAGGCACTACAGTGCAGTGGGAGGAGCATGGGGCACAGGTGCAGGGGGAAGGAGCATAGGGCACACTCTATTACTCTTCCTGGCCTGCCCCTTGAGAAGAATTCTCCTCTTTAAACCTGTTTACTTGTTGTAATGGTTAACTTTATGTGTCAGCTTGGCTGACCACAGGGCACCCAGATAATTAGAAGCATTATTTTGGATATGTCTGTGAGGGAGGTTTCTGGGTGAGATTAATATTTGAATCAGTGGACTGAGAAAAGCAGATTGCTCCCCCCATTGTGGGTGGGCCTCCTCTAATTCATTGTAGGCCTTAATAGAACAAAGAGAAGTAAGAGACAGTTGGCTCTCTCTGCTAAATCATTTTTGAGCTGGAATATGGATCTTCTCCTCCACTGGGATTGGAACTTATCATCAGCTGAACCATCAGCAGGCCTAGTGCTCAGGCTTTCTGGACTCTGGCAGTAATTATACCACTGGCTTTCCCAGGTCTCCAACTTGCAAGTGGCAGGCTGTGGGACTTCCCAGCCTCCATAATCATATAAATTCTTTATAAAAAAAAATAGATAGGGGACGCCTGGGTGGCTCAGTTGGTTAAGCAGCTGAGGTCATGATCCCAGGCTCAGGTCATGATCCCAGCGTCCTGGGATCGAGTTCCACATCGGGCTCCTTGCTCAGCAGGGAGGCTGCTTCTCCCTCTGCCTCTGCCTACCACTCTGTCTGAGCTCACTCTCTCTCTCTCTAATAAGTAAATAAATAAATAAAATCTTAAAAAAAATAGATGATTATAGACATAGCCACATATGGGGCTAGATCCCATTGGTTCAGCTTCTCTGAAGGACCCTAATACACTCATCTATAAAGTAGTGTGGGTATCAAAAGGCCGTTGGGCAAATTACAGGAGATGATATATATATAAAGCAAGTTAGCAATGTACATGAATCATATGAACATGTTACGCAGTACAATTAAACTATTGCCACTATTTCAAAAGAGAGCGATGATATTGGCCATGGATCCAAGGGCATGTAGAAGTGAGAAGGGGTTGCTGATTGTCTTTCTTGATTAAATTTGGCAAAAATACATGTTGATCACTGTCTGAAAATTCTCCAATTTGTCATTCTGAATTAGATCCATATTAATTCTGAGTGTCAAAAATCAAAATTGTTGAAAATAGCAGACAATGTGGGATGCTGTCCTCCTTTACTGCATGGATTGTATTATAGTGCAACACTGATAAACATTATTTCACAGAAATGAACAAATGAGACATCTTGTTTCCCTGTTGTTCTAAAACAATATTGCTCACGTTTTGCTCACCAGATGTTACATTTTCTTTTCACGATTGTACTTAATGGACTTAGTAGATCTTGAGTTTGAGTTTGTTGTTAAATCGAATACACTCTAATTTATGATAGAATATTTGCCAACACTATGTAAATATTTTGGGAAGTGGAAAAACTACTTTAATCAAACTGTGAAACCAGACACCGTCTATAAATCTCACTTTCAAAATGAAATTTCCATGTAGGCCTTATGCCATGATTTTTGTCTGCTTGTTTTGTATCAGCATTTCTTGCTAGGTCATTAGGATGGTAGCTAAGGTTGTCACCAGGCTAGTCAAGTGTGAATCTTACATGTGGCACTTTCTACTGGCGGATGTAAAATCCTGTAAAAAGTTGAAGGTCAGTTTTGCCGTCTGTTCATTTTTAAGTGTAAGAAAATACAAGCATAAAAAAAAAAAAGAAAATACAAGCATTCCTTTATAAACAATGCTCATGTTCTTTGGCAATTAAACATTGATAGGCTGGCCATGTACTAGCTTAGGTTGAACGTATCTGAGCTTGAACAATTTCAGTGCTTAATAGTATCAATGACAATATTCATTTTTTTGATAATGAAACCCGTGTAAGAGTCTGGCCAGTTTGCTTAAACTACATATTTTTGTCCACCTCAACACTGAACTGGGTCATTTCCATTGAATTCTTCCAGCTTTCAGTGAGATCTTGGTGGCAGGTGGACCTGGATTTAAATCTTACCTTGTGCCACTATGTGATTTTGGGGTTTATTGTTTACTTTTCAGGTTCTTATCTTTAACATCTGTAAAATGGGAAACTATTATCTACAGCCAAGGGGTTTTGTGAGGCTTAAGTAAGAGAATTATTCCTTCATTTATTCAATAAATGCTTATGTGTCTAAAAATTCAAGGCATTCTTCTAGATGCTGAGGGTACGGCAGCAAGGAACAATCTCATTCCAGTATAAAAGACGCTACATAAGCTTAGCATACAGTGCACCATCCGTGTTGGCTTCCTTCCCTCTAAAGTCCAAATTATTGAATATTATATGCTCTTATGTACACCAGACTACATATAATACCTTATATTGTTAGCTTTCCTTTCTAACTACTTATGTCCCATGTATCCAGCTAGGCTATTTGAGGGCAGGGAGTGTATCTTACAATTCTTTCTATTTTGTAGAATACCTGGCAGTACGAGGCACGTAGGAGATAATGAGGAAGTGGCATTGAAGCAATCACCAATGACCAACTAGCATTTTATCTGGGGCAGATGGAGGGGAGAGGAGGTTTGGAGAGCAGTAACATCAGTCTAGCTCTTGATTTCAAAGCCATGTTCCTTGATGACCTGATTCAGTTCTCACAGTCCACCAAAAGGTGTTGGCTGAAACAGTATTGCTATTTTGAGGCATGACCAGTGGAGCAATATCCTCTGTGTCATTGGCAATTCTTTGCATATTCTAGCATCTTAATTAATCAAGTTAATGTTTGATTTCATAAAAAATTAAAGGCCTTTAGCAACACAACTATTTTCAAATGTCAGTCTCCTGCTTCTCAACATATTTCATCACCACAGGATTTCTTTTCTAAGCATTCAATTATAAAATTACTATCCCTTGGATAAGAACCAGAGGAAGCATATTTTATAAATTTCCTCCCACCCTTTCATATTTACACATGCATGTATACACACATATGCACACATACTCACACCTACATATGCAAGGACTTTGGGTTCTATAATTGAACACTTATTCTTACTTTATTTAAGTCCCAGAGAAATATAAATGATATTGGCTCAATATTGTGTGAGCTTTTGTTTTTAATTTTTTTTAATAGGGCATAAGGCTTTTCAATATCTCAAGACTGAATTAGCACTTGGATAGATATAAAAGAATGTCTTCAAGAATGTAAGTAACTGTTTTCATAAATATAAAATAATTAATCCTCTATTTCTAAATGTCCTAAAATAAGTTCAGGAGAAAATAAATATCATTTGAAGGAGAGGATGCATATGGTCTTCAAAAAATGTACTTTTACTTAAAAATGTGACATTCATTTAATTTACACTCTATCCATTGTGGCTTCATTAAAGAATATTCATTCTCCCCCTAATGAAAAGAGTATGAGCCATAGGGATCTTATTCATTGCTATAAGTTGACATGGATACTCTTTCTTTTTTTTTTTTTTTTTAACAATTGAAGTTTTAGAGGGAGGAAAACATGGTTCAGTTATAGGACCAGAATATAGAATTATAAAATCTACATAATCATACCCAAAATTAATCTCTTTGAACTAACAGATTTTTGGATTTTTCTTTGTTCTATCACCACAAAAAAATTTATATTTTATGTAGTTACAAATTGGGTCTTGTAAAGCCACACTTGTTCCTGGATGGTGCTCTTCTATTGTTGATTGACCTTTCTAGCTGCCAACAAGTCACTTATTACACTTGGAACTTGATTTATCGTCAAACTCCTTACCATGTCATCCCATCAGTTTTTTCTTCAAGTTACTCTTACTGCACAAACTGCAGAATTTATTTCTGAATCTTTACTTTCTTTCCCAAACACGTCCCATTGTCCACTCCTGTTGGAATTCATGGTCTTTTCCTTGCCATCATCTGATCCAGAACCATGTTACCCAATGCTTGTGTAAGCAAAATCTTGTTGTTGGTTTCACTGGTTTATACCCTTTTGTTTAAACCTATTCACTAGCTTATACCCTCTGTTTATACTCTTACTGGTGCATACCTTTTATTCCAATCCATTCTACACACTGTCACAAAGGCCAAGCTTCCTAAACAACACTGTGAATCTGTCTTCATTCTTCCAACCCTTCCTTAATCCCATAAAAACATAGAGACCCTCTACAACTGCTCCAACATTCTGCTAAGACCCTCTTCTAATAAACAATAAATTGCTATTTATACCAGCACTATTACAAACATTAGCCCTTTTTATCAAAAAATCATTTTACTGACACATAATATACATATAGAGAAGAATACATAGTAATACAGCTTGATGAATTTTCCCATAGAAAACACATCTGGATAACCTGTGCCCATACTGCATTATCTCTCTTTTTTTTTTTTATATATTTTATTTATTTATTTGTTAGAGAGAGAGAGAGAGCACAGGCAGACAGAGTGGCAGGCAGAGGCAGAGGGAGAAGCAGGCTCCCTGCCAAGCAAGGAGCCCGATGTGGGACTCCATCCCAGGACGCTGGGATCATGACCCGAGCCGAAGGCAGCCGCCCAACCAACTGAGCCACCCAGGTGTCCCTGCATTATCTCTTTTAACCACCACAACAATTCTACATGATGTTGGAATCTGTCTAAGGGAGGTCAGTTATAAATGGATGAGCTTGAATTTAAACTACTCCATCAAAATACAGAGTTCTTAATGACTTTTGTAACTATTATCTACAGTTGGTACAGATGAAACCATATAATCATTGCCCACCAAGCACACATTATACTTCTTGTTACCTCCACTTTGATACTATTTTCGTAACTCCAAAATGTTGTCTTTTCCTCTTTCTCCTTCCTTAATTCTCTCTCCTATTCCCTACTTATCTCTCAATAATCAGATTAAATATAACTTCCCATTGCCTAGCATATTTTGGCAGCATGGGGATAACAAATAGAATCCAGGCTTCAGAACCAAATATTTCTGTGTTCAAATTTCACCTGGACCATTTACTAGTATATGTTAAAGGTCTCTGCACATCACCCTCATGTGAAATGTAGTTTTAAAATTAACCATATCTTAGGGTTTTTCTAAACTGAAAACATCAAACATGAAATGCTTAACACAATGCCTGGCAGGTGGTAGACACTCACTAAGAAGTAATTCTTATACTTAATAAGCCTTCAGCTTCTTTGTCTTCTTCCAATGGCTCTGTTAGTCTCCACTCTATATCTGAGTCTTAGTTATGCACAGCATGGTGTACTTCCTTTATATTTGTCCTAGATTATTACTGACTCATTTTCTTCTAATTCCATTTCATTGGTATATATTTCTTATATTTCCAAAGAGGTAGTAAGCTCCTTGCAAGTAAGAACAGCATTTCGTGTTTATGTGTATTCTTCATTAAAGACGCATTCTGTAGCAACCCCATATGCATAAACATCCTTGTTCCTGGCAAACCAATGGATGAAAAAGTCCTACATGACAGATAAAAATTCTGTCTGGGGTGGGGGGGCACCAGGGTGGCTCAGTCATTAAGCCTCTGCTTAATGATCCAGGTTATGATCCCAGGGTCCTGGGATCCAGCCCCTGCGTCAGGCTCCCTGCTCCGGCAGGAAGCCTGCTTCTCCCTCTCCCACTCCCCCTGCTTGTGTTCCCTCTCTTGCTGTGTCTCTCTCTGTCAAATAAATAAGATCTTAAAACAAAGAAACAAACCTGATATCTAGGATGCCTGGGTGGCTCAGTCAGTTAAGCAGCTGCTTTTGGCTCAAGTCATGATCTCTGGATCCTGGGATCAAGCCCCACATCAGGATCCCTGCTCAGTGAGGGGTCTGCTTCTCTCTCTTTCCCTCTGCCCCTCCTCCCACTTGTGTACTCTTGCTCTCTCTCAAATAAATAAGTAAAACATTTTTAAAAATTATATCTAAAAGTAACCTGCACCAAATTTAATATTTTTCCTAAAGTTATTTCCCTGGTTGCACTGATACATTTATAAGGAGGAAAACAGCTGACATAAATTGTGCTTCTTAGTTTAATTTAATTATCTGTGTCATCACAGTTCGGAGGGAAAAAAGTATAATATGATTCTAGCTCACTAATTCCATTAAAAGAAAGAGGAATTCAACTTTCTGTGAAATAAAACTTCTGCTTTGAAAAATCCACAGGACTCATTGTTGTTGTCTTAAAATTAATGAACTAACCCCTTGGCTATAAGAAGTAGTTATTGTTCAGGTGTAAAAAGAAACAAAGGCAGCCATGTAGAGAAGAAGAAACTGCATCCTTGGAATAGAAAGTAATTAGCCTGGAAATGTAAGAAATGGAGTGGGAAATGAATGAGAATCTTAACAAAGCATCAATATACCAAATCTTGCCAATGATCCTACCCTGTCGGACAGGTAGTTAATGTTATAATTTGAGAGGGGATTTGAGATTTTTAAAGAGGGAGTACTTTGAAATCTGTTAGCATCATAAAGTTGGGGCTTCTAGAAGCTCAGTGTTTACTGTTGATATTTTACATGGCAGTTATGGAAAAAAGATATTAAATTATACATACCGGAAATACCACCCACTACTTCCAACAAGGAATTATTCTTGTTTACTTGGTCAACTTCTACACATTCCTGAATGGACAAAGTCCACCAAAAATATTAAATTTGGTGCAGGTTGCTTTTAGATATAATTTTAAAAAATATTTTATTTATTTATTTGAGAGAGAGAAAGCTCACAAGTGGGGGGGAGGGGCAGAGGGAGAGAGAGAAGCAGACCCCCCACTGAGCAGGGACCCTGATGTGGGCCTTGATCCCAGGATCCAGAGATCATGACCTGAGCCGAGGAGAAATGAAAACAGAGAGGGAGTTAGCAAGCATAAATAGGTCTACATGATAAAGAGCTTATTCTAGAGAGAATTCTTATTCTAGAGCTTCTCTCAAGAAAAGAGAAGAGGCAGTAAGGGAGACTGAGGGAAATTTGGGGGAATTTAGAATAAAAGAAGGGAGATAGTTTATTTTTAAAGATTTTATTTATTTACTTGAGAGAGAGAAAGTGACAGAGAGCACGAGCTGGGAGGAGAGGGAGAAATAGGCTCCCTTTGAGTAGGAATCCTGATGTGGGGCTTGATCCCTGATGAGGGCCCTGTCCCATGGCCCCAGAATCATGACCTGAGCCCAAGGCAGACACTTAATCAACTAAGCTACCCAGGCACCCCCAGAAGAGAGATATTTTAAAGCAGCTTACTGAAGTTTAAGAGCTTTTAAAAGCAAGAAAGATGAGAAACATTAATTGCTAAAAGACATGAGTATATTCCTCCTTTTGCCAGCTCTATAAGAGATAAATATACCAGGGCAATGATCAGGGCCAGTTTCACCAGCTGAGAGCCACACTCTATGTGAGAAAAGTTAAGAAACAAAGGAATGCACTCCTTCTCTCAGTATCCCCTAACTGCTTCTTAAGAGCTGTACCTTAGGTATCTCTTTTGGGGTACCTTAATATAATAGTAGCAGCCGCCACAATAGCTATTAACATACACTGGGTGCTTACTTTGTGTCAGTAGGAAATGAATCAGAGTTAGTCCCTGAATTATTTCATTTTATACTCACACAATATTTTGCAGGAAGTGTTGGTATTATCCCCAAGTGACAAATCAGGAAACTGAAAGTAGTAGTAGCTAAATAATTTTCCAATAGCACCTATGCTAATTTAGTGATAAGACCATCCCAGACTCCAAACCCAGAGTGTTAACTACTACAATATCCTATCAAGCAAAACAAAACAAAGTAAAAAAAAAACTACGAGATACATTTACTGAATGATTTTTTCAGTGCATCAGAAAGTATACTTGATACTTTGTGGGGTTTTTTTGTTTGTTTGTTTTTTCAGGAAAAATTTAATTAATGTTCCATGAAGCATCCCCAATCATTAATGCTATTCAATACATAATTTCTGATGCTTTGATTAAGTGTTCATCAAAATCTAAACTCTTTACTGGCATAAATGTAATAATTTAAAGTAAATATAGCACTAAGTAAAACAAAAACAAAGCAGAGGACTCCCATTTCTGCGATGATTAAGTAGATGTGCTTTCATTACCAAGTATAACTCAAAACCCTGGAAATCATATATAAAGCAAGCATAAGAAGAATGAAAGTTGCTTAGGCAACTAGAACCCTAGGAACAACAGGGTGATGAGTTCCCTAATATATATATATCTTATATATATATCTGATATATATATATGTATCTTATATATATCTTATATCTTATATATATATATATATAAGATAGGTATATATATATATACCTAGGTAACCAACTAAGGTTTTATATATATATATATATGTATATATATATATATCAGATAGGCTGTTGCAATGCCAAAGGGCACAGACAAAAGCCCCAACAAAATCCTGATCTGTATAGACAAAGGGTCAGGGAAGAAAAACCTAGCAAGACAGAAAACTTTAAGACAATAACAGTCTATTCTGAACCTTCACAGAAAGAGCTGTGACAGGCACCTACATCTAATGCCAGCAACAGTTAAGTGGGAGCTTTAATTTTCACCCTTTCCTCGCTGTAATGTGATACTGTAAACCTCCCTCCCATCTGATGTCAGGGAAGTCTCACTAGGCAATTAAGACTTTTATCCCTATGGGACAGTAAAAAACCCACCACCCCATAGCTGCAATAGTGATGAAGACCACATGGGAAGTTTGGATTTTCAGCTCTACCTGCCAATAATGACACTACAGTCCTACTATCCATTAGGGTGATGTCAGAGGATGTCTGGTGGTAAGCCAGGAATTTCACCAGGGCTAAGTGGTGGTAAAAAGACCCCTCCCCCAACTCATAATGTCAGTAAAAGACACATGGGAGTAGTAATGGTACACTATTACCCTTTCCAACAAGGTAACTGTCATATCAGTGGAGGTTATTTGAGATCTAGTATTCCCACCCTTTTCTAGCAGTAGGAACCCACTGCCTGCTCTGGGTATTAATGAGACTGAGCAGAGAATGTAGACTCTACCTCCATCTGGCAAGAACAAAACCGGAAACATGCTTCCCTGACTTAGCAGTGTGAAAGAATGCCATCCAAAACATAAAATTTAAATAAGATCCAGTTTTATATAATACCCCAAAAGTGCAAGTATTAATCTAAAACCAATGCTCAGGGGTGCCTGGGTGGCTCAGTGGGTTAAGCCTCTGCCTTTGGCTCAGGTCATGATCTCAGGGTCCTGGGATTGAGCCCCACATCAGGCTATATGCTCAGCAGAGAGCCTGCTTCCCCCACTCTCTCTGCCTACTTCTCTGCCTACTTGTGATCTCTGTTGAATAAATAAATAAAATCTTTTTTAAAAAATTTTAAAAAAAACATGCATCATACGAAGAACCAGGAAGATCCCAAAATGAATGGAAAAAAGAAAATCAATAAATGCCAACCCCATGATGACAGAGGTGTTACAATTATCTGACAAATGTTTTAAAACAGCCATCATAAAAATGTCTCAATGAACAATTAAGTACACATTTAAAATGAAAAAATAGAAAGTCAGGAGATAAAATATTTTTATAGGCGATATAAAGAAAATCAAATGTAAATTTTAGAACTGAGAAAATACAACAATGGAAAAAAAATTAAAACTCAACTGATGACCTCACCAACAAAATGGAGGAAACAAGATAGAACAAAGAATCAGAGAGCTTGAAGACACAGCAATAGAAATGAACAAATCTGAATAAAAGAGAGAAAATAAGCAAATATTTAAAAAAGGACAAAGCCTCTAGAACCTGTTGGCTAGAATACAAGATCTAACAATACTGTCATGGGAGTTCCTAAAGGGGAGAAGAAAGTAAGCATCATTGGAAAAGTACTGAAAAAAGTAACAACTGAAAACTTTTTAAATTTGGCAAAAAGCACAAACTTAAATATTCAAGAACCTGAACTTGACAAAGGAAAACCCAAAGAGTTTCACACAAACATACATCATAATTGTACTTCTAAAAAATAAATACAAAGAAAAAACCATGAATACAACTAGAAAGAAATAAATACATTACCTGTAGAGAAAATACCAATTTGAACGAGACAGTAGACTTCTCAGGTGAAACATAGAGGGTCAGAATGAAGTGCTAAGAGAACAGTGATAGCCCAGATTTCTATATACCTTCAGAAATTAAGGGGAAATCAAGATATTCTCAAAGGAAGAAAAACTGAGAGGATTTGTCATCTCAGACATACTCTAAAAGAGTGGCTAATGAAAGTTTTTTAAGCAAAAACTAAAGGGAATATACAAGACAATTGTTTTACAAATACAGAAGAGGAGAGGGACATGAAGGAAAATCATATGTCTTTAGTTTGATCTAAATGATAAATTTAGATTAAACTGTAGATTATGAAAATAATCAAAATAATCAAACGAGTAGATTATGAAAATTTAGGTACATATAATGTAATACCTAGAGTAACCACTAAAAACTATGCAAATATACCTATCAAAAACACTAGAAATAAGTTAAAGTACAATTACAAAAAATATTCAAGTAGCTCAAAGGAAAACATGAAAAAGAACAGATAAAACGGTGGCAAGTTTAAGTTCCAATATATCAATAAGTACATTAATTAAATGTAAAAGGCTTGAATTCACCAATAAGAGATAAGCAGAATGGATTTACAAACATGACTCAACTATATCCTGTTTATAGGATTCACTTCAAAAATAGTAACACAGGTAGCCAAAGGTAAGAAAATATAAGATTAATCAAAATAATGCAGGAATGCAATATTAATGTCAGATAAGTATGCATCAGAGCAATGAATATCACCAGTCAGAGAAGAAAATCATGTAATGATAAAAGGATACAAAAAAACCTATCAATTTTAAACATATATGCGCCAAACAACAGAAATGTGAAATATACAAAGTAAACACTAGTAAAACTGAAAGGAAAAATAGGAAAATCTGTAATTTTACTTGGAGACTTTAATGTCCCCCTCCCAACAACTGATAAAAATAGGAGGTCATAATATCAGCAAGAATATAGAAGAACTCAACATCATCAACCAGTCATACTTAGTTGACATAAAATACTCTGCAATACAACAACAGAATATACATGCTTTTCATGTGGCCACAAACGTATACCAGGACAGACCATACTCTAGGTCATAAAAAAATTCTCAACATATTTTAAAAAATGAAACCATTTAGAATATGTTCATTGATTATGATGTAATCAAACAGTAAAATAAAGAAATATAAGAGAAAAAATTTCCAAATACTTGGAAATGAAAAAATACTTCTAGTAATCTATCAAAGAAAAAGTCTCAAAGGAAATTCAAAACTACATCAAAACAAGTGAAACTGGGGGTGCCTGTGTGGCTCAGTAGGTTAAGCAACTTCCTTTGGCTTAGGTCATGATGCTGGATTCCTGGGATCAAGCCCCAGGATCAAGTCCCACATCAGGCTCCCAGCTCCACGGGGAGTCTGCTTCTCCCTCTGACCTTCTCCCTTCTCATGCTCTCATTCTCTCTCACTCTCTAACAAATAAATAAAAATCTTAAGAAAAAAAACAAATGAAATTGAAAATACAATACAGCAACATTTGTGGGGAACAGGTAAACAAATGCTGAGAACATTTATAGCATTAAGTGCTTATATCAGAGAATAGAGAAATTCTCAAATTAAGAATCTAAGATCCTATCATAAAAACCTAGAAAATGAATAGTAACATAAATCCAAAAAAGTAAGAGAGAAATAAAAAAGACAAAGCAAAAATCAATGAAAGTGAAAACACAAAAATTATAGAGAACATCAGTGAAACAAAGAACTGAGTATTTTAAAAGATCATTAAAGTTGGTAAACCTAACAAGACTGACATTGAAAAAAGGAGACATAAATTTCTGACATGACAAAAGAAAAAAACAGGAGCTATCACTACAGAGATGTCAGATATTAAAACAATAAAATGTTAGTAGTACAAAGAACTCTGTACACACTAATTTGATAATTTAGATGAGATGGACCAATTACCCAAAATATTTCAATGTACCACATCACACCCAATATAAAGTAGAAAATTTCAAAAACTCTACAACTATTTAAGTAAGTCAAATTCATTATCAACATCTCCCAAAGATATCTCCAGAGATGGTTTAACTGGAGAACTCTACAAAATGTTTAAGGAAGAATTAACACTAATTAAAACAACCTCTACCAGAAAATACAAGGGAGGGAAATACATCCCAGTTTGTTTCTTGAAATTAGTATTACCCAGATATCAAAATCAGACAATAGCACAATAAAGGAAAATGACATATCAATATTCTTTATAAATATAAACAAAAATAATTCTTTAAAATTTTAAGGAATAGAATCTGACAATATATAGAGAGGATTATACACCATGACCAACTGGTATTTATTCCCAGAATGCAAGGCTAGCTCAAAATTAGAAAAACAACCAATATAATCCACCATATTAATAAGCTAAAGATGAAAAATTATATTATGATCTTTGTAGAAAAATGATTTTATATAATTCAATATGCATTTATGATAAAAACTTTCAGGAAAATAAGAGTAGAGGGAAATTACCTCAAATTAATAAAGAGCATCTGCAAAACCCTTGAGCTAACTATACAATGGTAAAAGACTAAGTTCTTTCTCCCTGAGATTGGAAATAAGACAATAATGCACGCTCTCATCTCTTCTGTGCAACACAGTGCTAAAAGTTATAGCCAATACAGTAGTACAAAAAAAGGAAATGAAAGCATACAAATTACAAAGGAAAAATGAAACTGTTCCTTTACATTTCTTTACAACTGACACAATTGTCTATGTAGAAAATCCAAAAGAATATTTTTAAATAATAGAACCAACAGGGAAATTCAGCAAGGTCACAGGATATGAGATAAATATATAAAGGCTAATTATATTTTCATGTATTAACAAAGAACATCAGGGCACCAAAATTTTTAAAATGTAATACCATTTATAATTGCTCAAAGAAATTATATACTCAGGTAAAATTCTAATGGAATTTTTACACTAAAAACGATAATACTGGTGAAAGAAACCAAAGATTTATATAAATTGAGAGAAACAGAATTTCCTGGATTGGAAGATTCACATAGCAATTCTCCCCAAATTTATATACATTAATGCAATCCCTATCAGAAATGCAGCATGATTTTTTTTATAGATGTAAGCTAGATAATTCTAAAATGTATTTGGAAAGATAAAAGAATTAAAGTAGTTAAAACAATATGAAAAAAGAAAAAGTGGAAGGAAATATTCTAATTTCAAGATTTTTTTGTACATGTATATTAATCAAGACCAAGTAATACTGGTGGCAGGATAAATATAAATCAATGGAATGGAATAGAGGATTCAGAAATAGACCCATTCAAATATACAAACTTACTTTTGACAAAGGTGCAAAAGGAATGCAATGAATAAAAAAGCCTTTTCAACAAATGATGCTTGAGTAATTGGATATCCACAGGGAGATGGAAAATGAACCTCAATCCAAGTCTCACTGATTATATAAAAATAACTCCAAAGGGATCACAGACTTAAATGTAAAATGATAACCCTGTTTTAGAAAATCTTCCATATCTTGGGCTTATCAATGTATTTTTAGACTTGATACCAAATATATGATCCATTAAAGGAAAACATGATAAATACAACTCCATCAAAATTAAAACTTTTACTTTGCAAACAAGTCTCTTAAGAGGATGAAATATAGTACTTCCACTAAGGGAAAACATTAGGAGAATTCTAAGGTTCATTGTTAAAATGTGCTCTTTTGAAAATTTCTCAACTAAAAAATGGGGCACCTGGATGGCTCAGGGGGTTAAAGCCTCTGCTTTTGGCTCCAGTCATGATCCCAGGGTCCTGGGATCAAGCCCCACATTGGGCTCTCTGTTCAGCAGGGAGCCGGCTTCCTCCTCTCTCTCTCTCTGCCTGCCTCTCTGCCTACCTGTGATCACTGCCAAATAAATAAATAAAGTCTTTAAAAAAAAAAGATTTGTTTAAAAATAATAATAATAAGATAATTCATCTAAGGCTCTCAGTTGTCTCAAAACTGAGAAGCTAGTATTTTTGCCTTCAAAGGAAAATTAGCTTCATGCAGCTTAATGTCTAAACTTAGAATCATAGAATGGTAGAACAGGAGAGTATTTTAAGTGCCTAATCCTTCCTTACCAATAAACAGGCTGAGAGAAGCCAAGAAATTTCTCTTTATTGAATGAACCAGCACTAGAATCAAGTTCTTCCCTTTATAATCTGGGGTTCATTTCACTCTAGCACACTGATAGGATTAGTATATTTTTAGTATTTATTGGTATCTTTTTAGTATTTCATTTTAACATTGCGAGAGACTCTCAAAGTGAAGGTATTCCTTTTCAATCTACTAATCACAGAAGATTACTACAACTAACTCCAGAAATTTTTTAAAAAAGTCATTTGATATACAGAATGGGAAAAAATATTTGCAAACCACATTATATGGTCAGGGACTAGTATCCAGAATATGCAAAGAATTTTCAAAACTCAACAGTAAAAGGACACAAAATCCAACTCAAAAGTGGGCAAAAGATATGAAGAGACACTTCACCAGGAAGGATAGAGAGAGGGCACACAAATACATGAAAAGATGTTCAATATCATTAACCATCAAGGAAATTCAATTTAAAACCACAATGGGATAGAACTACATACCTATCCGGGACGCCTGGGTGGCTCAGTTGGTTAAGCCGCTGCCTTCGGCTCAGGTCATGATCCCAGCATCCTGGGATGGAGTCCCGCATCCGGCTCCTTGCTCAGCAGGGAGCCTGCTTCTCTCTCTGCCTCTGCCTGCCACTCTGTCAGCCTGTGCTCGCTCTCTCTGACAAAAACAAACAAACAAACAAAAAACAAAAAACTACATACCTATCAGAAAGGCTAAAGTAATCGTGAGAACAGCGAAGGATGGTGAGAATGAGAAAGAACTGAATTACTAGTAACCTGCTGGTGGACATGTAAAATGGGACAGCCACTGTGGAAAACAGTTTGGCAGTTTTGTTTTTTTTTTTAATTTTACTTTTCTTATTTACTTGATAGAAATCACAAGTAGGCAGAGAAGCAGGCAGAGAAAGAGAAGGAAGCAAGCTCCCCGCTGAGCAGAGAGCCCGATGTGGGGCTCAATCCCAGGACCCTGAGATCACAACCTAAGCTGAAGGCAGAGGCTTAACCCACTGAGCCACCCAGGTGCCCCAGTTTGGCAGTTTCTTAAAAAACCAAATGTGCAACTGCCATATGACTCTTGAGCATTTATCCAAGGGAATAAGTAAGAGTGCTTAGAAGAGGACAAAGTATTTGTCCTAAGCTGGACTCATTTAGGAAAGTTTGTTCTGAAACGATTACTAGGAGCTGAGTAGACAGCCTCCATAACAATGCACATATGTAAATCTCAAATGATTATTTTGGAATTTAACAATTTTTTTAAGTATTTGTATACTATCTATTGTCTATCGATTTTTTATACATTTTAGAAGGCACAAAAAAGATAGAAGACATGGTCCTTCCTGCTGAGGAAGGTCCATTTTTGCAGTTTCTAAACATGAATGGATCAGAGAAAACACAAGGTAATACAATCCAGCATGGTTCTGGCCAGTACAATACAAAAGTGCTCACTGAATTCCAGAAAGCTTAGGTTTGAGTGCCCTTATACAGTAGAGAATAGAGAGTGGACAAAGTCCTAATAGTTGAATCTGAAGATGAAGAGAGAAAGGGAAAAGAAACAACAATGAGGTATAAATAGAGACAACTGAAGGTACCCACATTATATACACTTATTATATGTGTGTGTTCAGTGATGACAATTAGCCTAGCGAAAATAGAAATTTCTTTGCAGGGTATAGATCAAAGACTAAAACATCACATTCTATTATTGAACTACCTAAGTTCAAATATTGATTTTGCCCCTCATCAGCCATTTAACTTTGGGGCAAGTTATCTAACTTCTCTAAGCCTCATTTCTTCATCCATAGAAGGGCATGAAAATGATACTTCCTTCTAATATGGTTATGCTGTCTAAATGTGAAAATGGTTACAAAGCGTTTATCACAGTGTCCAGCATATAATATGCATTTGATAATTGTGAATCATAATTTAAATGTTGCATAGGTATGATTGGACCAGACAATAAGGGGTTTGCATATCACAATCAGGAATTCTCAACTTGATAGGTCCAACTTGATAAAAAACCATGGAATGTTTTTCAAAAGAGTTTACAATCCATTAAATAAAATATATTGACTGACCTATTTATTGATACAGTAGAATTCTTCAATTTGCTGCTCTTCACATCACTCTCTGACATAGGAATTATTATCCTTGATTCACAGATAAGGGAACTGAGGCTTAAAGTGAGTGAGTTACTCAAGTTCAAGTGGCAAGAAAGGTCAGGCCAGGCCTTCTAACTTCTGGTCCAAAGCTCTTTCTGTCAGTCAGTGGTATCCATGAAGTCTATAACCACAGAGTGTTGTTGGCAGATAACCACTCTGGAAAAAAGGGATAAGTTCCACATGAGCAGAAAGAATGAAGGAGGCACATTTGAAGAAATGAGTATGCAAAAGCTTATTATTACATATAAGGAAAATAATCATTGAGGAAGATGAATCTTATAGAATAAAAGCTGGATGGGAAGAGGTTGGGCTGGGTGACCAAGGTATGACAATAATCTAAGCCTATAAATAAATCCTCTCCCTTGGTGTTGATAGTT
Source organism: Taxidea taxus jeffersonii (assembly GCA_003697995.1). Classification (NCBI taxonomy): domain Eukaryota; kingdom Metazoa; phylum Chordata; class Mammalia; order Carnivora; family Mustelidae; genus Taxidea; species Taxidea taxus. The sequence continues at coordinate 45,624 of ML102346.1, read as the reverse complement.
GGAAGAGAAAGAACCACCAGATCATCCGAAGGAAGAGTCCATAGAGAAATCAATGGATATTTTGAGGCAGATATTTTAAATCTTATAATACTGACCTCTATTCTCTGATACTTTTATACTGATTAATTGACTGTCTCCTTCCAAAATGCCCCCCAAATTAAAAAAAACACCAACATAATTATGAGAGGCCAAAGATCACAATGTCTTCTTAAAATTATAATGATTATTCTGAAATGCTCCTATTATTTCATCTTTGGACAAAGGACCTTGACACATATACAATTTTTGAGAGGTTCTTTGTCTAATTTTCTTTCTCCCTAACCATAAATTTGCTAGGAGAATAGTAATTATATGGTAAACATTTGGCTTTGCCATTATTGCTAACAGTGTTACAATTTTCTATAATAAACCTGAAATTTTCCATGAAATACAAACAAAATCAGCTGTCAAGACCTTTTTTAAATCACAAAGAATTAGAAAAAAGTACTCTTGGATTTGTCTCAAAAATAAAAAAAATGGCATTGTGATAATTTTTCCCCATTTCAGTCTTTAATGAATATTGTCTGTCATTCCCAACTCTGAATATTACTGAGACCACATTTTTCTTGTGTTTTAATTTATAGGTCAATTCTTTTGTTTGACAATTTGAAACATAATTAACTGTAATTTCAAAGTCTAACTTTGATTTCTAAGGAAAGGAGTTACACTAAAATTTAGAATAGCACACAGATAGTGAAGTGAAAGTAGAAACAAGGATAAAATCTAGAGCAGACCAGAAAAAATTTTCAAGAAGCTAATTTAACTGCCTAATAGTCATAGAACTATTTTCTCATTTTGACAAAACTTATTATACTTTTAGACTTCACTGACATAAATGCAAAAAATGTGGTTGGTATTTTATAAATAAGAGGCCTAGTCTCACTGATATTAGGATTTCTGTATATATAATGGGATACAAATTAATTGGTTAAAGTTCATATTCTTTCTTCTCCCCCCACCAGTCCTCCACAGAAGGTCTGGTGATTGGCACACTGTCTTCTCCTTCCTCTCCACTTCCTAAAGAGCAGATATCCCATTCTGCTATAGAGGAACTAGGTTAATCCCTAAGATAAAAGAATGGATTGAGAGAGAGCATGGGAGAGACCTAGAAAGGACTGGACATTATAGTAAAGGAAGTAACTATGAAAAATATGTGGAAAGAGAAACTTTGTAGCATATGTAATAGAAGTGGGTAGAAAGGAAAGGGGGAATGTAAAAGTCTCTCCATGGAGAATGTTCCTAGATCCTCCTTATATAAGGTTGCTCCCCCCAAAGTAGAATGTGAGATAACAGAAAATATTTATGTTGGTCTCTGCCCACAGTTCCTGATATAGAATTCCTGAATACCTTGTGAATTCTTAAATGATAAGAGCAACTAGAAGCATCTTTTGTTCTAATGAGGTGATTCTGGATGGGTTCTTGTTGGGTCCTGGATGGAGGCTGGGCACCAGAAAGACCAACTCCTGATTAGAACCTTAGAGATGTCGGCCCCATTCTCCATCCCCCAGAGAGATCACAGGTGTCCACCTGAAGAAGTGTCCATAAAATCTCTAATGTATGATGAGGTTTGGAGAGCTTCCAGGTGAATGAACACAGCCACAAACTGGAAGGGTGACACATCCCTTCCACAGAGGCTCCTATACTAGGGACACTCCCAGATCTCATCCCGTATATATTGTCATCTGGCTGTTTGTCTACATCCTTTATCATATCCTTTAATAAACTGGTAAGCTCAAGTGTTTCCCTGAGTTCTGTGAGCCACTCTAGCATATTAATAGAACCCAAGGAGGTGGTCATGGGAACCTCAGATCGGTCAGAAGTACAGATGACAGACAGACTTGAAATTGGCATCTGAAGTTTGGTAGGAACAGTCTTGTGGGACTGATTCATTAATGTGGGATCTGAGGCGATCTCCAGGGGGAGAAATGAAAGGGGAGAAAACTAGGTTTTCCCTAATACTGATGTCTGGTTAAATTTGAATATCAGATAAACTACAGATAATATTTTCGGTTGAGTACATCTCAAATGCTGGGTCATCTGGTTGGTTCATTTGTTCTCTCTCTTTCTTTTCTAGATCTGGTAGCCCTGCTATACATTATCTATTATAGGATGGATTCCTTAAAAATTAATTCATCTGTTGGACAAAATGTCTTTGATATGGCCCTATTTTGGGATAGGACTAGCTGGATTCAGGCTTTTTAAAAAATTAATTATTTTTATTAACATATAATGTATTATTTGCCCCAGGGGTACAGGTCTGTGAATCATCAGGCTTACACACTTCACAGCACTCACCATATCACATACCCTCCCCAATGTCCATAACCCAACCACCCTCTCCATAACCCCTTTTCCCCCAGCAACCCTCAGTTTGTTTTGTGAGATTAAGAGTCTTAATGAGTCACATTTCCAATGATAGTAATTAGGGTGATGTCTTGAGAACTTCCCAGAAGTGAGGTAGAACCTGAATCTTGAATACCTTGGAAGTGCAGCAATAGACCCTTAGTATTGAAAGATTCTTGTGTTTAACCTTGAAAAAAATAATAATTTAACAAAGCCTCAAAAGTTCACAAAATGTAATAACATAATCTGTTCCAGTAAAAATTATTCTTTGTTTCCTAGGGATTTTACCCCATAATTAAGGCAATCATGGAAAGAACCAGATGTATACAGTAAAGTTGGCTTTACTATAATTATTCACTCTCATATTTGGCTGGAATTAAAAAACAAAGTTCATTCCCACAGTAGAAGAGAAGAATTGTACTATTGCAATTTTCCTTACTTATTTTAAAATTTAAATTTGGGAAAGAAATTATATACACAAAGCTGTTATTTGGCTGTCTTTTTGAGTCTGCAGAAGAGAGATAGAACTCTTCGTGCAATATGGGGCATGATGCATTCAAATAGACACTATAATTAGTCACAATAACTTTACCACATAGTGCTGAAAAAATATAGAATATCCATACTATAAACTCTCAGACTCAGCTGCCTGTATTTTATTATTCTGGTAGAATAAGTAGATAAATGATTAATAATAAAACTTGTTGTGTTTTCTTTTTCTTTTTAAGTCTTGCTAATGAATTTCTCCCCTACCCACCCTGCCCACCCTTAAAGCTCCTGCCATTCCATGTTTTACTTAGAAATATTCAATAGTCCACTGAACATTGGATAATTCCACGTGCTTTTAATGTTTGACAATGCTCTTTGTCACATGGCCCCAGTTAAGTTCTCCAGCCCTGAGTCCGTGATCTTGACATGATGGGCAAATTCTCTGGGTTGGTCCCCTGCTTTCTCTTAAGAAGGGAACTTTGCACATGGTGGTCCTTCTGGGTGGAAAACACTCTTCTCCACATTGTCACCTCTGCCTGACTAACTCCTACTCATTTTCCTTTTCTTAGCTTAGACTCCACTTTTTCTGAGAAGTCCTAAATCAAGATTGATTGGGTGACACTGCCATTAGGTCCCATACATTCTGAACTTATATTAACATAGCAATTATTACACTCAATTATACGTGTTTATTTATATGTCATACTAGAGAGAAAGTTCCTTTAGAATTGAGCCTTATTTACAACTTAACCCCAGTACCAAGTATAGTCTTCTCATAGAATGGTCCTCAATACCTGCTGCTGAATGAATAAGCAAATAAATGTTTATGCTACTAGGAGTTTAATTTGCTACAGCAGATTTTCCAATGGCAAACTGGTTGTGTCAGCAATGCAAAAACAACAGCCATTCCAATAAGAAACCACTGAAAATTGCTGCAATTAGCAAAAACAGGTGGAATCTCGGCATCTGCTTTTAGTACAATCCATTCCCTTTGAAAAATACAGAAAATCCATTCATTTTAGATGCAGGCGACTGTGCTTGAATCTGGTGTTGCACATCACATCTTTGAAATTGTGTTAGTTTCTAGCATTAGTGAATATAAGTGATATTACCCTCTCCTAAATCCTCCCCTTTTGAAAGCCATGTGACAGCTCAGACCTCTGTGCAATCCATCAACCAGTGAATGATTCAGTCCATTTTTAATTTCAAGTCATACTCTATAACAAAGGCCATAGCTACATAGTCAATATTTGACCACTTGAAGCTTAAATTGTTTTCCAGGTTGACAAGGGCTCAATTGGTCAACGGCCCACTGACTGTGTTTATAACTGAGATAACTGAAGCTATATTCCAGAAGTTTTTTTAAGTCTTTTGAAGGCTGAACCAAATAAATCAATTAAAATCTGCTCATTTGCTCAGCAATCACCCTGGCAACATCTGCCTGAATCTTACCATACAAATTCAGACAATGATGGTGAGCTAAGATGAGAAAATTGATGAGTTTTGTGTGTTTCTAAACAGAAGAAAACAGTAGAACAGGAAAGGAGAAGGTTTGCATGTTTGAGTCTGACTCTGATATGAACAAAATAGGAAAACCGCAAATAAAGAGTATGATTTCTCTTTTTCCCATTATTAATACCTTAGCATGCTAGGATAAGCTCAAGTATTATACATACTCATTAGAAGTACTCCACAAGTCATGAGTTATCCTAGACTGCTCTAGTTGAGCAATAGGCGCTACAAACAAAACCCACTGATCATACGCAGCTGAGACAATATTGAGCAATTTCAGCGCTTTTTATAATTTACTATTATTTAGGGGACAAGATACAATAGTGTAGTTATTACCTTATATTATTGCTTCTTGAGTGATCTGGGATATAATGCCAGAGTGAGTTTAAATACCAGCCAGCTACCTTTAAAGTGCCTAGGGAGTTGAAGTAGCTCTATTTCTGAGTATTTGTACCAAAGAGGATCAACCTACTAGATTTGATATAAGCTTTCCAATTTATCCATTTTGTTCTGAGTGCTACCTATTTGAAAGCTCTGCAGTGTTATTTTAAAGCCGGTTATGAGAAATTTATTAGACACTGATGGAATATGTTGGGCCAGATATAATGGGAAAAAGAATACCAAGGCTCCACCTGGGCTCTTTTCTTGTGCTTTATAAGAGAAATATCGAATAGTTAATGTTCCCTTGGTATTTAGTACCTTGATCTGCAGAACCCCGGACATAATCAATCCTTATGTCATCATTTGATTTATATTGTCTGCTTACAGATGTATGGCTCTGTTTGGAACATACCCAATATTAATAAAAATCTCAATTAATTTGCAAATATGGCCTATGAGCTTTCACATTTTCAGCTTTTTGCTTCCATGAAATGAAAAGCTTTCAACCTGCACTGAGTCACAGTGTCATTTTTTTAAACATTTAAGCTGTCTCAGAGTCTGACAGATGTATAACACAAAGCATTTAAGGGGGAAATGTTTTACTTAAATAAGTTACAATGCTACAAAACACTGTCAAAACACTGCAAAACACTTCAAATCACTGGCTCTTTAAAGAAAATCCTAGAATACGTAACTTTCCAAAACAACTAATCTTTATTTTGGGTTTGTTAGTAATTGACTAGGATGTAGTGTTCTTTTAGAGTGATAAAGTCCAAAAGAAAAATGACCGAAAACTGGCTGGAGATTATCTGTTTAACACCCATTTTTATTGCTAGTACAACACCAGCCTGAGGAATTTGGAATGGGAATTTCTCTTCAATATGTCAGACATCACTGTATCCTGAAGAACTCCAGTTTGGAAATCTTACTTCTTAACTCCTTACCTCTATTATCTTGATTTTAAATAATTGCAAATAAACTTTTTCCAAATGGTTCTGGGGATCTCCTTACCTGACTTTCAGCATCACTTGTTTTTCATAAACTGCAATAATTATGATTTACAGACTTTAGGCTTACAGACTTGCAGTCTCTAATTTCTTTCAAAATGTATACCTAAATGTATACCTGGCCACTTTATTTAAAAATGGAATCCACCCAACACAACCCATCTCTCACTTGATTTAATTTTCTCCATAGGATGAAGAACCATCTGATCTCCTAAAAATTTCACTTATTTAGCTGACTCCTCAAACTAGAATGTAAGCTCTAAAAGGGAAGGGATTTTGTCTTGTTCACTGCTTTATCCCCAGGAATGCACACAGTAAACAGAATTAATCAATAGTTCTTGAATATAAATGAATGAATATATAAACATACCATAGTAAACTACTAATTAGTAAAAGTTTTCAAGTGGAAAACAAATCTGGACTTAGAAGAGAGATATAATTCAAAAATACTGTTGCAATGTAGAGAAGAGCATTGCAGTTAAGAAATTGGGGGCTATGGCAATGGAGAGAACATCCTAACTGTAAGATCTGTAAGCATCTCAAAGGACAAGTAGAAAGACTTGACTTTTATGGGGGTGGGATAAATTAGAAAGAACTGGGTGTGAGGGAGTAGCATAAGTAGGTAATGACCTTGGGTAACTCAGCAGGATTTTTTTTCCCCCAAGGTTAGCCATTTCTTGATAGGGACCAATAAGGAGGGTGTTACTCTGCTTTCCAATGATTGCTCTAGGGTGGGTCAATGTCTTGGAGCCTACCGGGGGGATGAAGTCTGACTAAAGTTTGGTTATGTCAAGTTAGTGCAGCAAACAGGTCAGCTAATCATTAATGAAACAAAGAATAGGAATTTGAAAGGTCTGTCCATGTCTAGCCTTATAAATAAGAGGATGGGGGCATCTACAAATCTTACCCAATTTGTTTGGGAAAGTATAGCTCTTTGCTATACTTAACACAAAAGAAGCGGATAGGTTTCTTGCCAACTGCTATTTTCTAGGAGCAATGGACTCAGCTAGAGTTCAATGTTATTAAGGGGTTTATTTCTAAGCATCATCAAAGGAAAAAAGGTTTTAAGTATAAAAAGTAATTAAAGAAGAAAGGATATGTATAGAAATTATATTGCCCATTCTGTATATCGAGTCCATCCTGTTGTTTATGTTCATAATTCCAGGTCTGTCATTCTAGCAGAGGTTGCTACCTTCACACATTCATTATGCATACGAACTAGAAAGAGAACAAAGGTGGAAATATTGTGTGCAATTCTGCCTGCCATTCCTTGACATGAGCATATGCCTCAAATGAGTAGGAGAAAGGAAATGGGACTAGGTGCTTCATTTCATGGCACTAATTGTGATTGTACCATTTAGAGATTCATATTTTTATATATGATAAACCTGATAAACAAACCAACTACTTTTATGTGGTCTATCTTTGTAAGTGGTAGGTTCACACATTCAATTTTATGCCCCAAACCAAAGCCATGTTTACCCCTGTCTTTCTTTTACACCACACATTCAAGTCACCCATGAATCCCATCAAAATACAGGGCATAACCTGACCACCTCCCACCACCTCCACTACCATCAGCTGGATTTTTATACTCTTATCCATTACATCATGTGTTTCTATAGGGCTCCTACCTCCCTGCTCCCTCTGCCTAGAATGTTCCTCTTCCCATCATGGATCTCTCTCATATCTTTGGTTCTTGACTCAACTGTCACCATATCAGAAAGGTCTTTCATGCCCATCCCAGATCAAATAGCAAACTCTCCTCTTTTAGCATCCCCTTACTCTGCCTTACTTTTCTCCATAGCACTAACTGTGGTGTCTCCCAATCAAATGGGGGGGGCAAATGTAGGATGTCCCAAACATATGGGGGCTGGTTTCATGGGTGGTGAAAGAATTCACACAAGGTGGAACAAAAGAGATAAAAGTTTATTGAATACACTGCAAGGGAACAACAGAAGGACAGTGAGGGAGAGACTGTCTGGAACAATGAGGGGCCAAGTTTATAGGGCAGAGTGAGGGAATATGGGAATGGATGGAATTTTCCCTTTTTGGTAATCTTAGGAACTGGGCCTAGTTGTAATTGATTAGTTAACTAGTTAGGACCTGTTGCTATTTCATGGTGGGTTGCTTAATGAGCCTGTTTACATTCAGCTAGGTGGTGGCTGTGGGCCCTTTTGCCTTGATCAAGTTTCCATTGCTCAAGCCTGTTGTCTGAAACTGGCCTCTACATTAATTACCATTATCATTCATTCATTCATTCATTCACTCTCTCTATCACTCTACCATAGGATTTTTTTATTCACTGCATATCCACAGCACCTGGAACAGCATTTATGACTGTTTAGGCATTCAATAAATATTTCGGATGAATAAATGATGTATAGTCCCATGAAATTTAAAGTTCTATGTACAACTATCCTGCTCTGAGACATTAAAAGGGGAAAAAAAGGAAAACAAATTGTCAGTGATACTGAAGAATTTTGCATAGATTGTCCAAATTATCCCCCCTCAGAAAAAGAAAAAAAGTTACACTGACTACATTTAAGTGAAATATTGGACTTGTTTTTTGGTATAAACTCTTTGGTATAAAGTCCAAGTACTATAAATATAAGCTGATATTTTAGGTATCTATCATGTTGGCTCTTACTCATTTTTATATACTCTGCATCTTCCACATGAATACAGGTTGGCACAACTTGACCAGAAACTTTAGACTTTTCTGAATTTGTATTTTCAATTGGTTGGGCCAATAGTTACTAGATATCTACTCCTGAGAATGGAATTAAGAAGATAAGCCAAAGTGAGATATACCCCACCTTCTAATAGAAGCTCCTTATGAATGGCAGACTGATTGGGCAGCAAGTACAAAAGATGCTTAACATTTGTATGTGCAACCTATCCAATAGTAGGAATACATTATTAAGAAACTCAAGTTGTTGCAATACAACACTCTAGAAGCATAAATAGAGTTGAGTGACAAGCATAACGACATTAACTATTTTTTTTTTGCAACTTGTATATTTGTGTTCTCACCAAGATCTAGAATAATATAGAATCTTACACACTTCCTTATTAGAAAGCAAAAATAAGACCACCAATGCCTGGGCTGCAAATTACCAGTTTAAAAATTGCTTAAACTCAAGCATAAACATAGAAACTTCCCTGTTTTTTTTCTGTTCTGTTCTTGCAGCCTAGAACTACCATCACCTGTCACTGTCCCCTCTCTTCAAATCTATTCTTTTTTAAAAATTTTAAATATTTCAATATTTTAATTTATTTCCACCTCCAAAACAGGTGGAATGTTTGATGTATAAACCAAGATTTCCAGGGGTACCTGGGTCGCTCAGTCAGTTAAGTGTTTGCTTTTGGCTCAGTTCATGATCCTGGGGTCCTGGGATCGAGCCCCATGTCAGCCTGCTTCTCCCCCTCCCTCTTGCCCTGCTTGTGCTCCCTCTGTCTTTCTCAAATGAATAAAATATTTAACTAAGCAACAAACTAACTACCTAAATAAATCAAGATTCCCAGTGTTTCTTCTAAATCAGACGATTTAATACTATGAGGCTAGCACTCTTAGGTGGAGAGGAAGCACTGGACCCATGTGGATAATCAGAATGTTTAACAACCAGTAAGGCACAAGCACTAACCAAGCAGAATGGAGTCCAACTGCAGTGCCCTAATCTTTACCTTCATAAAGACCAGATCATTGGATCATCCTGGAGGATGTAAGAGAAGATCTAGGCAACATGGGGACGGTAAAGGAATGGAGTGTTCTGGAGCTCATTTACTGATGGCTGCATTTTTTTTTTTTTTTTAAGAATTCTTTCTAAATAAAAAGAACAGGTGCTCAAGCCTCCCAGCAATATCTCTGGTCACCTTTCCACCCCTTCATTCAAGTCAGAGAAAAGAAAGCCTGTCTGTGACTAAGGCATTTGAATACTAATAAATGTCAGAAGGTGAGTTATAGACTGGAGCCAAAAGGAGGGAGGGGTGGAGAAAGAAAGGAAGGAAGGTCGATCGATCAGTGGTAATCTGGGTGTCCAATAATTGAGGAGCCCTGGAAGGATCAACAAAGGCCCTCTAAAGATGAAGTATGGTGTCAGTTTCTGCCCCAAAGCTTCTAGAGATGAGGGAGCTACATGATTTTTAATGGATGAGTTTTGTACTTTAAAAAGCAAACATCCTTTTGCAGATTAACATTCAAGGAAATTCTGCTTCTTTCTTTTCCTGGTCTACTGACCTTAACAAGTTTTCATTTATTTTGTGCTCTCATCTTTAACACCCTTTGCTCTCTCCACGATAAAGCATAACAATGATAGAAACTAAGTTTCAAGAAAGCTTCTAAGTGCATTTAAATGGTTACAATTTCACCTCTAAAAGTGACATATCCTACTCCTCTATTAACTCCAATAACATTCAATTATTGTACAAAGTGCCAACACTTTATTCAAAAGGCAGTCATCTGGGAAAGGGAGCCATGCTCAGAAGCCTTTCCAGAATCAGTCTTTAACTAGACACCTTTAATCTATAATTCAGTGTAATTCTGGCCCTCTGACTACACTGACTGGTTCACAGATAGATGCAGAACCTTCATTGCTTACCTGGACATACCTAGGAAATTTTACCAGAACTGGATGGGAAGAGCAAACTTCTCCATGACATTTCTGAGATTTCTTTCTCTTATAATACGTAAGAATGTCTTGATAGACTCACCAGTGACACTTTATATCATCCATCTTTATCTTTGGAGCCAATAAAGAGGGGCAGAACCCTAATATATTTTGATCTATAGCCAGCTTGAATGCAAAATTGTTTTACATTTGACTAATACACTTGATCTCATGAAAATGGGTATTGTTGTTTTCAACTACTTAGTTGGATAGTGACACAGAGCCCATTTGCATGAACATACAATTTCAAAATTCTGAAAAGAATGAACTGACAGAGCCATAAAAAGCAGAGGTGGAGGAAAATTTTTTGGTTAGCTGTATAGGAAAGGGCATTTATCTATAAACACCCCCAAAAATGTATCTTATTTGAAGACCTTCCAGTTTTGACTGGAAAATGAAGATATTTTACTCCTATTTTTCTTTTACCTAATACTTGTAATAGTTACCTTTCTCTCTTAGCCATTTTACTTTTCTATGCTAATATTCAGTACGAGTAATTCATGACTGTAGTTGATGTAAGGAGGTCACTAAATCGTTTATTTTCTGGGTGCCTGGGTGGCTCAATGGGTTAAAGCCTCTGCCCTCAGCTCAGGTCATGATCCCAGGATCCTGGGATCCACATCGGGCTCTCTGCTCAGCAGGGAGCCTGCTTCCCCTCCCCTCTCTCTGCCTGCCTCTCTGCCTACTTGTGATCTGTCAAATAAAAAAATAAATAGTCTATTTTCTTTCATGAGTCTTAAGAGACTTCATTTCTCTCTTTTTTTGTTTGTTTTTTGTTAGTTTTTGTTTGTTTGTCTCACTCTTTGTCATAAGGGAGAGGAATTTGTTTTTGGGTACTCATTAAGGGTCAAACACCTTACCTATATCATGTCACTTTGTACTCAAAAAAAGCTTTAAAAGATAGATCGATCCACTTTTTAAAGCTTGTGTAAATGGAGGTTTTGTTAAGTAACTTGCCCAAGGTCAAAGCTCATAAATAACAAAGTGGGAATTGAAACCTAGGTCTTCTGTGTTGGAAACTCACTCATTCACCAGTAAGAAACAATATTAATAATCAATAATCATAGCAATAACAATGATAGAAACACATTTGCTATGTATCAGGCACTTTACATGCGGTAGATACCGTATCTCTAATTTAAGGATGAGGTAACTGAAGCAGATGGAGGTTAAGGCTCTTGCTCAAGATCACACAGTAAGTGATGAAGTTTGGAATCCAACCAGGTGAGGTGTCAGGAATCCTTGTTTCTCAATACTATGCCATGCTGTATCAATTCAGTGATTTTCTCATTCTTTAAGCCAGGACAGTGTTTCTCCAGTGTGTTTTTATTATCACCTCTCTAAGTTGCTCTTGGGACTGAAATCCCTGTATCCAGAAGGCAAGGGTCTATGTCCCTAGGAACAAAGCCTTTATTATTTCTGCTAGCCTAATTTAATCCCTTATCCTTATGACTTCTGTTTTTGTTGGGTGGAACGTACATAAAACACTTGGATACAATAATTGACTAGAATGAGCAGCATTCACCCCAAAGCAAAATAAATTCCATAGCCTTTGAACAACAGTACATTTTTAGCAGAACCAGTGGGAAAAAAAACCCTCCCTGGCATCTTCAGCCACCCTCCTCCCATTCCTAAAGATATAAGAATGTAGCATTTTGTACTTAGAGTTGCAATCTATAGAAAAATTCTCCAATGGAGAGCTCTAAAATTTTCTTTTGGGGCAAATTTCATTCAGTGTCATTTTCCAATATTTTTCAAAATATTTTTATTTGTAATATTGGGATACTATCTAAAATCGGAAGATCTTCTGAAGTACCCAGTATTAGGTTTTTGCAGATTGTGAGAGCATTTTTTTTTCCTTCAGACTCTAGCAAATTGCCATTCATTTCTCTAAGTTAAAAGGAAACTGTTTGGGGAAAGAAGAATGTTTTTTCTATTCAAATTTTTCTCCACTGTTAAGTTACTTGGTACCCCAAGAGACAACTGTTGTTGTCTTATTTCTACCTCTATATCTGTTTTTAAATTAATTTACAACTCATGCAGCATTTGTTTTATTTTATGGCTACCACTAAAAGATGAATTATGAATTAATAGGGAACTGTTAATTTCACCTCAATCAATAACATCTTTAATAAGTGAGGATTGCCCATAAAAATCCAATAAATCATTATGGTCAACATTAATAACTTACACTAAACTCCATGTGACAATATATAGAGAAATATATTGGGAATTTATTACAAATATCTAGTAATAAACTTATGCTCACCTTAGATTTGAGTTATATTTGTTGACTCCAGTCGATATGATAATGAGAGCTATTTTCAAGGCCTTTGGAATAGGTTTTTATGCCAGAGACTAGAGAGTAAATTTAATTGACACTTCCCTGATATTCAGACTTGCCTCATCTGTAGAGATTTCACATGAATTTTCAATTCAATTTCAACCTCAAATGGGAGCTCCCACAAATCCAAACACCTTGTTGAAACAGCAGAAAATGAATTATGTGGATAACAATATTTCATCAAGCCTGAAACTCAGCTGTGCTCTGTCCAAAGCAGTAAAACTGTGTAAATAAATTGTTAAGTCACACTAAAATTGATGACTTGTATCTCGTGTTTTAAAACCAGGATGGCTAGTTAAAAGAAGAGTGAGAGAAGAAAAATCATCCCTTTCACTTGGCACATTTTATTGTTATTTTGAATGTTAGAGCAAAAAGTTTCGTATCAGATTTAAATAACTTCAAATTATTAATAAATTCTATGACTGTCTGTGTGTGCATTTGTATTGGGGTCTTGTTTTTAAACTAAGATTTTCCTACTCAAACATTTTAAGAGAAATGTTGGGTGATTGCAATTTCATCGTATTATAATGGGCACATGATTTGCAGCTGTAGGGGAGGAAAAAGTTTCCCATGACCGTCTTAAGGTTCCTTGCTGGGTCTCAAAATTAGACTGACAAAGACAGATGAACAGGAGAAATGCATACACATTTTATTGAATTTTTACATGTACATGGGAGCCTTCATAAGAGGAAAACCTGCAGAAGTGGTCAGATCTGGAAGCTTTTATAGTTTTTAGACCAAAACAAAAAATTGTAAATAATTGACAGGACAAAGAGGTAGGCTAAGGGCAGTAAATGATGAAAACCTAGAAAAATAAGTGTCTATTTAATAAGGTTTGTTTGTACAGATTTTTCGACCCCAAATTTCCAGGCTCTAATGACAGGAATATCTTCTTTTTTCATGGTTCAGGGAAGTTAACCTTCACAGGAGAGTTTTATGACTTGTTTCAGGGAGAAAGGGCATGGAGACTGGAAGCAGTAGGAGCAACCTTCCTATTTCTGCCGTTTTCTCAAACCCCTTCCACTTAAGATATTCAGTCTGCCAGTTTGGGGGGTTCAATATCCCATATTGTGGTGCGATGTCTGGAACCCCATTCCAGCTAACTATCAATAAAAAGATAAAATTTCATGGATAGAATATCAATTTTAGTTTATAGGATAGCATAGGCAAGTTAAGCCCTCTACCACCTTTCAGTCATTTTTATCAGCTCCCAACCCAGCCAAACTTGAATAGCATTGTGAACATTTCAAAATGGGTCAAAGCCAGGGAACTACTAGCAGCTGATAAAACAAACAAACAAAAATAACATTTGACAATAACATCAGCACCATCTCCTTCTTAAGGGGCTATATAACATATTTGTGAACCCCAGTCTGAAAGACCAACAGGGAAGGCCATTGCTGATATGATCTTTCACTCAGAAAACAAAACAAAACAAAAAACAAACAAATAAACAAACAAAAAACCTTAGGTAGATGGGAGCAGAAAAGAAAATGAAGAAGGAGGGAGAAACACAATCCTTGCCTATTTATCCAGAATTCTCATGAATCCAGAGCTGAGTCTTTGGGTCTCCATAGTATCTCCTGCATCATGAAACTAGGGTGGATGCTATTACATTCTACAATTCTCATTCATTTAATTAAAGCATTGCCTTTTCTAGGCTTCCATCACCAGATTCAAACATTCCAGGAAGAGATCATTTATCAAACACTGTCCCTTGAGGACTACGAGGAGAGCTGGCCTGGGCATGGAAGAGGTTTCAGAGGAATGCTGAGCTCTAAAAGGTGAGAAAAAGTAACTTCTACTGGAGAAAGGAATAAAAAAAAAAAGACAAGTCTAGTGAGAAACATCATGGAAAATATTTACCATTTACTGAAAAGCATAAAAATAGCATCGGACGCATGGGTGGTTCAGTAGTTAAGCGTCTGCCTTCAGCTCAGTTCATGATCCCAGGGTCCTGGGATTGAGTCCCACATGAGGCTCTTTGTTCAGCAGGAAAGTCTGCTTCTCCCTCTGCCCAACTGGCTTATTGTCTCTCACAAGTAAATACATAAAATCTTAAAAAAAAAAAAAAAAGAATAAAGATTGCAACACTGTCAACCTCCTTCTCTGAACCTGACAGGTGTTTTCCATGATGTTTTAGCAAATTTCACCAAAAGCCCCATGGCTATTGTTGTTAGGATGCCAGTCTTCATTACCCATCATTCAGACTGCTTCATTTCTCTTAAGTATTGAAGTAGTAGTTCCACACTGGGTGGTACCCAGTGGTTGATTCCAGCAATTCTTTTATGGACCATATCTACACTAGCTCCCAGTCCTCTTATTCAGAGAGTGTTTCTATAGTACTGTGCTTCTATATTCTTCTATCTGGACATAGGACACACATTTTTACTTAGGCTGGATCAGCCCCTTCTTTGATGCTTTAGATTTCAGACATTTTGTAACATTTGGGTAAGGGGCCAAACCCCTTTACTTACTTTCTATTGTTCTTTCTCTGTTCTTTAAGTCATTTCACTGAGAACTTGGGACAGTGCAGAGGAAGTGGTTAGGAAAGAGCTATCATGTGCATTTTGCCATCTTTATCCTGAAAAGTGGCTTCTTTTGATTATCTGAAATTGATTCTGTTCTGTTATACATTTTATTCCTTTTTTAGCTTTCAAAAAGAAACTGGAAGGCAAGGTAATGTTCTCAGGGATTGTGAGCTGATTCTATTTCATTTTGGGATGTAATAATAATATGTAATATTTATTGAGTGCATATTATTTCAGGCATTGTTCTAAGCTCTATACATGTTAACATAACTTTACAACAACTGCGAAAAGAAGGTACTATTATTTATCCCAGTTTTATAGCTAGGAAACTCTGTCAAGGAATTTGGTTCCTTAGTCCATGCTTTTATCACTAAAACATGCCACCCCCTCTTATACTGGGGGAAACTCTAACCAAATCTTATATGCTTAAAAATAAACTTATCCATAATTCTTTATTGTCTCCATTCTATTTTAATAAATAAAATTAAAAACAAGCCCCCAAAGCCTCTCTACTGTCCTCCCCTACTAAGTGGAGTTAAAGAGATTTCATATTTTCTTCATCATGCGTACTGAGTGTCTTTACCTGGCACATCACAAGATCTAACCTTATCATCTTGATATACTGCCAACTTGTTATGCTTAGGGCAGAGAAAGCAAGACCTGCGAATTCTATCACGGAGTACATAAAATTTCTCCTCTAAAAATCAAATTTCTCATTTGGAATGATTCCCACAACCCCCACCTTTTAAGATTTTATTTATTTATTTGAGTGAATGAGTAAGAGAAAGAGAGAGAGCAGGAGAAGTAAGGAGGGCTAGAGGGAAAGGGACAAGCAGGCTCCCCACTGAGTGGGATCTGGGCCTCCATCCCATGACTTGGGATCATGACCTGAACCAAAGGCAGATGCTTAACCAATTGAGCCACCCAGGTGTCCCTAATTCCCCTTTTTTAGCCTCTCACTGGTGTGGACCTCAATAGTTTTCGCCCTTCAGAAAACAGCAGTTAGTATCCCCATGGACAGAAATCAATGGTCCCCATGTCAAAGTTCTTTTAAGAATTATGTATGCTTATTTCATATTTTAATCATATGCTTCTCCAGGTGCATATGCCCAGATTCTTTTCCCTTCCACATGTTTACTGTCAAAGTACTCAGTTCAAATGAAAGAGAAAAGCATTCCCTGAGTGGCTCAGTCAGTATTCAGAAAATAAAGATAAATCCCTAAACATCCTTTTGTTATTCCAGATCAGTTCAGTGGAAAGCATCTTTCTATGGATTTATTTTCCCTGGTCTGTAGAATGCCTGCAAAACATTATCAAGCTCACAGTTATAACCATTCTAAGGCATGTTGGCAACTCCTTGCTGTCACAAGGTTGACATTATTGCTATATTGCTTTGCCATCAATTGCTCATGATTGAAAGTCTTCATCTTTTATCACCTTTGATGCCTTACTGATACTTTGTAGGATATTTTGTTGTCTTCATAAATCCCTTATTTTAAGAACCTTTTGGATGATAGTAGGATTGATAATCACATATTGCAAAAGTCACTTTTTCTCCCCGTTTTTTGCAGGGGATAGCTTTTAAAGTCCTTGCTGAGTTCAAAACTCACATAATCCAAGTCACACTATGACAAATGCTGGCTGGTGCTTGTGCCTCCCAGCTGAAGTTGTGCTCCCACATGGAAACAACCTGGGCATAGTCAACCAGTCACTCGACATGGACATTCTGCAGTTCTCAGGAATTTTTAAAAATTTAGACCCCATGCTTTACTTTTTAGAATACAGTTTTCATGTTGTATGCTTTCAAATTCCACAATCCAAATGAGAACAATTAAAAGCATACAGTATTTTATTCTGTCATCTATATTTATGGAAACAACTAAATTTTAATAAAACTGAATTTAGTTCTTTTCCGTGCTTACACTACCAAGAATGCATGTAAAGCTACTAGTTCCTAACACAGTGCCTGGAATACAGCTGGCACTAAACAAATATTTATTGAAAAAAAATGAATGAATGAATGAATGAAGTGTTACCACCTTACTATTTTCTTAAGATGTGTTCTCCCTGGTTATAGAATAAATTCTTACATTCCAATCCTTTTAAACTTACTGTAGGCTTTACTATTCATTTTCTTGGCTATTTGTACTGTTTCAACCGAGAACATGTTACCTACATCCTTAGTATTATTGATTCTAACAGAATGAGTGTGAGTTGCCTGAAAAGCCCCTACTCTCTAAGACCACACAAGCAAAACTGAAATTTCCAGAACAAAGTGGGGAAGCTGCTATAGTTTTGCACTGCTTGGGCTACACCAGGCAGGAAAGGCTTCCCAGCAATCCCTCCTGCTTCCAGAGCATGTTCATGTGCTAAGGGATAAGTATGTTGAACATATCTCCTGTTTTATTCCCCCAACCATCCACATAGAATGCCTTTCATTAATATTATCCATTTTACATATGAAGACAGAGACATTTAGAGAAGTTTATGCTGGGTTTGCAGCTAATAAATGATAGAGCTCAGACTGAAGCCCTGGCTGCATCTTTAACAACTTTGTTCTACTGCCTCTTGAGACGAGAGTTTCTCAAAGAAATTATTGGGATGGGGGAGAAATCAAAATATCACTTTTTGAGTAATGAATATCATTCTGAGAAATTAGTCAGGATGATTAAAGATTTTTTTTTAAGTTTATTTATTTGTCAGAGAGAGTGAGCACAGGCTGACAGAGTGGCAGGCAGAGGCAGAGAGAGAAGCAGGCTCCCTGCCGAGCAAGGAGCCCAATGTGGGACTCGATCCCAGGACACTGGGATCATGACCTGAGCCAAAGACAGCGGCTTAACCAACTGAGCCACCCAGGCATCCCAGTCAGGATGATTAAAAACATGGAAAGATAGGATAACTATTTTCAACTCTCAGAAAAGCTATCATGCAGTAAAAATTCATTTAGGTTTTTCAATAGAATACCCAGTATTAGACATTATGATTGAGAATGGAAGTTTTAGGGTGAGCAATTCAATCTCAATATATGAGAAACACTAGTAATATCTACACCAAATAGATTAGAAGCTGCTTTGACAGGGAATAAAAGCTTCAATAGGAGGCATGATGAACGCTTACAAAGATGATAAAGTATGGATTTATAGGTGAATAGCTGCACCAAATGGCCCTAATGTCCTTTTCAAACTAAAGATTTCATGATTCTGTGATTCAGCAGGAGCTAATAAAAGGAGGAAGGAGAAGAGAAGGGGGGAGAAACATGAACTTACCACCTAGTTAAGAGCATCAATTATGCAACTTCTTACTTAACATTCATCCAGAAGTCAAGGCTGTCCATTTGGTCAAAATCATTATTTCCATCTTACATATAAGAAATAATATGCCCATCTCGCAGACATGAAAACTGAGTCTTAGAGTATGTAAATAATATGTCCAACACCATACAGCTGTATAATAGCAAAGACTGGATTGAACCTCTATTGTTTTTTACTATAAATAAAGGTCCTGAATGGAAGAAAACTACGGATATAAAACTACTGGAAGAGAGACAGAAAGACTGCTAAAAAAATGATCAATGACACTTGTTATAGATGGTAAGGACCATCATGGGAGGTATGGGGACCACTGCAATGGGATTTTCACAGTGGAGGACAGATACTGGGCTCAATGCTGAATACAGCCCAGGCAAGTGAGAATTTATAGCTAGGGAGCAGGGGTGGAGGTCAGTGGGTAGAAGATTGCTAAGAGGAAACACTAAGAGGTAGGGGGATTCTGACTAACCTGACCTAACAGGATTTTTGCTGTAGACAAGCCAGGCAATCGGACACCACTGGTGTCTGAGAAGGGAGGACAAATGTTGGAGAATGAAGAACCCAATCAGATATTGAGGCTTGCAGGGTGTTCTGATTAAACTGACTCAGCAGGGTTCTTGCTCAAGTTGGATTTGATAAGGAAGTGCAAAGATGAACTTAAAAAGCAGTCAGTGGGAGTTATGGGGCAGGAGGGAGACATAGAAATATGAACACAGCATACACCCCTGCCAGGAGAGCCTCACATTTGCTCTAAAGGACAGTGTTACTGCTTCAAGTACATCCAGTTTTAGGATGGATTTAGAGAAATTACATGTCTCAAAAGAGATTAGAGCTGGGCTGGGTGGGGTGGGGGGGGCACACATAAGAGAATAACACATATATTCCCAATATTTTAAATTTGCCAGCCCATGGCTAGAAGCACTGTGATGAATAGTGTCCATATAATTTGGTTGAACTGACTTCTTATGGGCAACGTGAAAGTCTTCATGGGCATCTGCATACATTCATTTCTTCAACAAGTATGTTCTAATTGATGAGTGTCCATCATTAGAAAACAGATGTAAATCCCTATCCTCATGGAGATTACATTTGAGAGTGGAGGAGAACACTCATGTATAAAAAAATTCCATAACATTCTGAGAGAAGTGCTGTGGAAGAAAAGAACAGAGCATTACAAATGGGTGAGGAGTTGAAAATGAGATTTCAACTTTAAATCTAGGTGCCTGAGAAAGGCATCTGAGTGAAGGCTTGCAGCTGGGGATGAAATGAGCTGTGCAAACACTTCAGGACACATCATTCTATAGGAATAGCCAAGGCAAGGACCACAAGGAAGGAAACAGGGTCACGTGTTCTAAAAACAATGAGGTATGGAAAGGAGGAAAGAGAGAGGAGGTCAGGGTGTAGCAGGAGAGGAGCTGTTGTAGGACCTTGTAGATTACTGTAAAGCCATTAACTTCTCCTCCACATGCAATGGGAAGCTACTAGACAGTTTTGAGTGTAGGAGTGGAATAATCTGACTTACATTTTAAAATTGTAAAATAGATACCGAAATATCCCGGCATGTTCATGAGAAATGGATAGTCTACTAGAGGTGCCATAAGGAGATAAGGAAGAGGATTCCTATTGCATATCACATTGAAGAAATATATTAAAATTCCCTTAGCCGATCTCCAATTGCCCTAAAAATTCATTCTTTCTGCTGGTAACACCATCTCTCTGCCCTCTTCCTGACACAGCTGCCAATACTCTTTCCTACTCTCCTCAGCTCTTGTTTTCCATTTCCGTACCTCCCTTGGCAAAACAATGCTCTCTAATTAACTCCAGAATGAACTTCTATTTTTTTCTCAAGCATGCCCTTGAAAGCCTCCACTCCTTACCCTATTTATCAAAATGTTCCCTCCAAGAACACCAGGTCCCTCCATCAAAATAATTTTGCTGCTAAAAAAATAAAATTTTCTCCATATTGTTATTTTTATGCTGACTATTCTTAAAATACACTAGACTAGACTTGAAATTAGGTGTTTTTTTTTTTCTTTGAGTCTTAGGGATTGGGGTCTTCCTTGAAGTCAGTACGTTAGCATGTGCTGGCATTCACGCCTTATTTCAGAAAAAGATTGTGGGACATGTTGAAATAGCAGAGCACTGAACTGAAGGTGAAGTAAAGGAAATTTCATTTCCACTTTCCAATGTTGGACCATACGTTTCCAAATTAGCCATAAACAGGCCTGCCAGCCAGGGTTTGATTGGGAGGCTGGTGCTGTGGTAGAACTGGAGAGAATAAGATCTTGTGACCTATTTATTCAAAACTGTATTTGCCACTAGTTAAAGCAAAGGCTCCAGAAGTCAAGAGACTGGAACAGGGAGAAAGGTGGTTGGACCAGCTGACCACAAGAAGGAAAGGTGAAGCTCTGAGTGGGTGGAGATAAGAAAGTCAGGCTTTGCCATTTTGCCCAAGGCTTACCCCTCTAAGTAGAGTTAGGGACTGTGAAAACCAGCAGACTCCGTAGTACCAAGTTCTTTCCCCTACTCTTTGCGAAGGTAGGACCATAACAACTTCCAACAAGACTTCATTGTAACAGAATGTCCTCCCTGGATCAAACCAGATTACCACCAACATATATATTAACAGAGATTTCCAGTCTTTATTCAAGACAAGCAGTGACTCAAGATAAATCCATTATTCATAATTACTCCAAAATGCAGCCAGTGCCTTAGAGCCCTGCTACCCAAAGTATGAAATTCATGCCAGTAACATCAGCATCACCTGAAACATTTGGAGTGCAGAATCTTGGACTGTACCCCAGGCCTAACAAATCAGCATATGATTGTAACAACATCCCCCAAGTGGTTTTTATGAACATTAAAATTATGGAAGTAGTGTCTCAGAGCAATTATTCTTAAACTTTGTTCATAAGAATCTCCTAGAGAGGTTTTAAAACAACCTTAGCGCAGGTGGCTTAAGATCATATACTTCAATTATCAGAATTTTAAAAAAATTCTTGAATGGGGGCACCTGGGTAGCTCAGTGGGTTAAAGCCTCTGCCTTCAGCTCGGGTCATGATCCCAGGGTCCTGGGATCGAGCCCCGCATCTGGCTCTCTGCTTACCGGGAAGCCTGCTTCCTCCTCTCTTTCTTTGCCTGCCTCTCTGCCTACTTGTGATCTCTGTCAAATAAATAACTAAAATCTTTTTTAAAAAATCCTTGAATGATTACAAAATGCAGACAAGTTTGAGGATCGGTGTCTTAAAAATGGTAATATTTGAGATGGGATCGGGAGGGAGACAAACCAAAAGAGACTCTTAATGTCATAAAACAAACTGAGGGGGTGGGGGGAGGGGTGTTGGGAGAGGGTGGTGGGGTTACATTATATTTATTTATATAAAAATTAAAAAAAATTTTTTTAATGTTTAATAAATGGTAATATTTGCATTCAAATGGAAATGTATTCTAAACTTTGTATTACTGATCACCACTCAGGTTTTCCTGATAAGTTAGAGATCAAGAAATCAATGAATCCTATCATATAAAATTCTAACTTAAATTTCCAGATTCTAATGATACAAAATTTCTAAAATTCTGATGACATTAACTTTAATTTGCAATAGATCTATAACTGACAAATGGTCAGAGAAATCCAGAAAGACTGCTGAGTTTCTCTACTCAGAAATGTTAAGGATTCTTTGTTTTTAAATACTGTTTATAATTCAAGGGTACTTTTTCAATTGAATGATTTCCTCTTTCTTATTTCTCAAATCATTACTCAATAAAGGAGATAAAGAATGTTAAGTATGTTCAATATTTCCAGGCATGATTATCACAAATGTTTTGCAAGTTAGCTTCACGAGCTGAAAGGATTTCTCAAAAGCAGGTGATACTTTTGTTGAATCAACAAGATTGACTGGTCTCATGGTTGAGTTTAGTGAGTCAATCATTTTCATTACACAATGTATAACATTGAAAGGAAATTTTCTTTTATTCATTGGAAGGCTATTTTGTGATATTAAGAACAAAGTAAATCAACTCTCCGTAGAATCAGAGTCAATCTTCCAAAATGTAATACATCCATTAGCAGAAAAGAAGAGTGTCAGATAAGAAAGAAATTGGCTAAATTGGTTGAAACAACTCTTTAAAATTAAGTTTACATATTAAAGGGAAGATAAAAGGAATAAGTGCTTCACTTTCTAAGACACAAATACCTTCTGATTTTCAGCTTTTTCACATTTCAATTCTTACATATTTAGCACTTCTGTTTATGAGCCCCAGAAAATAAAATCAAACTGACTTGAAAAGAAGATGTATTTATTGGTGCATATAATTAAAATATTAAGGGGTTCTGACTTCAGGCACTGCTGGATCCAGATGCTGATTATGCCAGAGTTAGTCTTTTTTCTATCTCTAGGCTAGGCTTTTTCTCTGTGCTGCCTTAATTTTTAGTTTTCACTGGATAATGGGCCATTATGTCCAATAAACTCACAATATACATTTCATTGTCTTGCCCTGTTTCAGTCACTCAGCGCCAAATCTGATTCCTTGGTGAAAGAGATGCTTCTTGGCAGAGTCTATGTTCTGTGCTCAACCCATTGAACTGGAGGTAGGGCAAACTCTGTTTAAACTATATAAATTAAGAAGAGAGGATGGTAGCTCCCCGAATGATAGTCAAAATACTGATATCAGAAAAGGGATTGGGGATGCTGGAGAGACAAATGAAACACTGTGAAAGTCTCCTACATGATTTACCAATTATTTTTTGAGCAATTATTTTTGAGAAGTCCAGGAGAAATAGGCTTAAAGAATCATCAAATTATTCACCATTATTTATATCCTGTGGCATAGGCTTTCAACACATGTATGTTGAACAACTCCGATTTAGGAAAGAAAAAGTGTCTGATGTTTCTAACCATGAATCCAAAGCACTATAACCCATAACAGGAAATCCAAGATACAAGAGAGGGTGAGACAACCAGGCACACTATGGTAATACTTACTCAATAAGTATTTTCTTTCTTTTGTTGAGTGTGTTGTTGTATTGTGAAATCTATCTTTTTTGAGGTTGGCCAAGTGCTAATAAGTTACATACACTACTCCTTTATCCATGTATTGTTATACTCAGGATTTTTAAGTATCCTAACAAAGAAAATCAGCTATATATGGATCAAGATTTTATTTTCCAAATGAAATACATTCAGGAGGAGGTATACCAGGACTTTAAGGTGGGTTACTAAGACTAAACAGATAACTTCTCTTTATTTCCTTATATACTTGCTCCCAGAAAATCAGGGTGGATTTTAAGACAGCAGTCACATGACTGAAATGGAAGGTATATCTAATTCTCAGATTTACATTGCATATTTTTAAAGATAAGCAAAAAAATTATATAAATAGGGTTGATGAAAGAAATAGTTCAAAAACCCTCAAAGACATTTATGAGGAAACTATTTCTTCCAATGATTTATGGATGTACAAAGCAATACATTAAATAGATATATAAATATTTTGTCTTTCTTTCTGCTCACCCCACAACAAGAATTAGAATATCAGCCCTTATTCAGACTTGTCAACTTGCCAACCTTGGAAATTCACAGTGTAGTATCATTTTTAAAAATGAGCCATAGATGCTTTAAAGTAGGATCTCATGGAACATCAAGTGTTACATGCAAACAATGAATCACAGAACACTACATCAAAAACTAATGATATACTGTATGGCGACTAACATAACACAATAAATAAATAAATAATAAAGTAGGATCTCACGACCTAAGCACTATTAACATCTTGAGCCAGATAATTCACTGTTGTGAAGGACTGTCTTATGCACTGTATATGTTCAGGCGTATCCCTAGTTTCTACCCCTTAGATGTAGTAGTAGCCCTACATTTTCAGGACAACCAAAAATGGCTCAGATGTTCTCAAATGTCCCCTAAAGTGTAAAATTTTTCTGGTTGAAAACTACTGCTTCAAATAAAAAGTGAAAATACTGAAGCTCATAGAATGCTTTCTATCAAAATAATGCTAAAGCCGTAATCCAAAATATATATATTTTGTTTCTTTTGACTCTTAAATTCTGGAATTGTAACAATTATTTCTTTGCAATTAACAATAAACCTATTTTTTAAAAGGTATGAGAATAAAATCCCAAACTGCAAAATACGAGAATACTCCTTGCTACATAAACCTTCAAAGGTAAAGAGGCCTATTGCTTAAAGCGGTGCTGGATGAACCTGCTTATTTAAATGAAGATTCTTCTTTTCCACTTCCCTTCTGATTTCTGCTGGTCACTATAGTAACAAGAACAGGAGAGATTCAGAACCAGGACACATGCTCTCCAGCATGACAAGTTCAATTTAAATCTAGACCAGCAATGTAACAACAAAAAAAACCCCACATCTGTGAAACCCAATGATTACATATATACCATCAACACACTTCACTATGGCATTCTGAGAGTGACTCAGATCAACATTACTAATCATCAGGGAAATGCAAATCGAAAACACAATAAGATATCACTTCACAACTGTCAACATGGCCACTATTTAAAAAAAAAAAAAAAGAGATAACAAGTGCTGGCGAGGATGGAGAGAAAATAGGGACCTTTATGCACCACTGGTGGGGATGGGATATAATCTTGTGCAGCTACTATGGAAAATAGTATGGAGGGTCCTCAAAAAATTAAAAATAAAAACACCATATTATACAGCAATTACATTTCTGGAACACTAACTCAGAAAAACATCTGCATCCTTATGTTCATTACAGCATTATTTACAATAGGCAAAATATGGGAGCAGCGTAAATGGATACATAAATAAAGAAGATGTGGAACTATATATCTGTATCTACAGCAGACAGAAAGACAGACACACACATATACACACACAATGGCATATTACTCAGTCATTAAAAATGAATTAAATTGGGGTGCCTGGGTGGCTCAGTGGGTTAAACCTCTGCCTTTGGCTCAGGTCACAGTCTCAGGGTCCTGGGATCGAGCCCCGCATCGGGCTCTCTGCCCAGCAGGGAGTCTGGTTCCTCTTCTCTCTCTGCCTGTCTCTCTGCCTACTTGTGATCTCTGTCAAATAAATTTAAAAAAAAAGAATTAAATCTTGCCATTTGCATCAACATGGATGGACATGCAAGGTATTATATAATAAAATAAATCAGACAGACTAATACCCTATGATCTCACTTATGTGTGGAATCTAAAATACAAAACAAACCAATAAACAAAATAAAACAAAACCTCCTAGGTACAGTGAACAGAGGGGAGTGGGGTTAGTGATGGTGAAACGGATGGAAAGGATCAAGAAGTACAAACGTCCAGCTAGAAAATAAGTATGTCATGAAGATATGATGTACAGTATAGGGAATATAAGCAATAATATTGGATTAACTTTGTACAGTGACAGATGGTAGCCAGACATTACAGTGATCATTTTGTAATGTATACAAATGGCAAATCACTATGTTATCCACCTGAAACTAATATAATTTTGTATGTATGTCAATTATACTTTTTTTTAAGAGAGAAAAAGGGTTTTCTTTTCTTTCTTTTCTTAAGAGTGAGAAAAACTCAAATATTTTTATTAAGGTATCACTTTTTCAAATTTCTCCTGGGTGTGTTGGATCCCTTGAATATATAATGTCCTTCCTTACCTTTTGAAGAATTTTTTGCTTATAAGATAGAGTGACAAGTGTCTCCAATGATAGGGAGTGAACAGAATTTTGAATACTTAGATACAGGCTGGAATACTTATATGGCCCATGTAAGAAACTGGCATAAGATCATTAAAGAAAAAAAAAAAAAAACTCTTCTCTAATGGAATATTTCTTTTTTTTTTTCCTGTCCTACCAAAGTTTAAAAAATGTTGTTAGAATTATATTTAGAGCCAGAAATATGTTTCAAAATTGGAACCACAAAGTGCAAAAGAGAAACAATGAGTTGTTTCCTACTGGGATTAAAAGTCATTGTGTGGGATATATTATTTCTTGATTTTTATCATTGCAGACTACTAAGAAAATGATGCTTACGGTTTTCTTTTCTTAGACTTTGCTATAGCTAAACCTCAGTTTAAAGAGCTTGGGGATTGAATTTCTTACTTTTATAAACTTCAACTTCTAAAGGTAACTTCAATATATCTAACTATGGATTAGTCTTTGTGTAGAATCAAATTGAACTCTTTTGAGCAAGTGACTACTTTTAGAAATTCTCAAAAAAATGAGACACAATGTATAAATATTTGGTTATTTCACTATATCCCTTTTTAAGTTGTGAGGTACTCAAGGACAAATCTACACAGTGGCAGAGAAGACTAGTTTTCTCTTTTACTTCCTTTTCATGATTAAGCCATCTCCCCCTCACATCTTAAAAAGACCCAAGCTGTCTAGCTAGAGAGTACATTTCTATACCTACCTTTAAGTCAAATGCAACTAGCTTATACCAAGGGATTGTGAGGATAAGTGATATTGCAACATCCCTCACATCCTGTAAAGAAAATTGCCCACCCTCCATTTTCTCCTTCCCCCTTTTAATGGGCTAGAACCTGGGTGATATGGTGGGAACCCAGCATCAACCATGTGGGACAGAACAATATTTTAGAGCAGGGGCTGGCCAACTATGGCCCATGAGCCAAGTCCAGTCTGCCACCTGTTTTTGTCAATAAAGTTTTATTAAAGCACAAGCACACCCATTTATTTACTCCCTGTTGATAGAAGCTCTTGTACCACAATGGCAGAGTTGCATAGTTGTGTCAGAGACTATACAGTCCTTAATGTCTAAAATATAAATACTCTCTGGCATTTTATGGAATAAGCTTTTCCAGCAGCTACCTGAAAGGATGATGGAGGAACAAGAAAGAAAGTACAGTACCTAGACCCATGAATGGCCTTGAGGACGAAAACTCCCTTTCCATGATGGAACAGTTGCCTACTTCTATACTGCTATTAGGGAGAGAAACAGCTGTTAGCCTGTCTGAGCCACTGTGTTGTAGGGATTAGAAAATGCTGCACTGTAGCTTAGGGTACAAGCTGAGTACTTACAACAGATAACATGTACCTAACCCGTTTTTGTGTCACAGAGAAGCTATATAAGTGTATATTAAATTAACCTGTTGGAAGAAAACTCTTCCATAAAGTTTGATGACATTAATACTATAAACTTATTATATATATGTATACATATATGTATACATACATATATAATGTTATCTAATAGGGCTGAGTATTACATGAAGAAGCATGTATTTTTTATTCATATGTGAATTTAATTTTAGAAAGAATTTCAGAAAGAACTGTAACCATGTATTCTTTAGAATGTGTGTTTATTAAATGCAAGCTGTAGACAAGAAGGGATAGGCTCAAATCTAAGCTTTCCCACTACTAGGTATGTGTTTGGAATTATCACATGTAAAATGGAATCATCATTAGCAACCTTTGTGGATTACTGTGGGGATAAATGAGATATCATAAAGTATGTAACGAAAAGTAGGTGCTTCCTTAGTAATCTTTGGAAACAACACTGCATTTGGATTTAAGTTTGGCTGCTCTATCCAAAACAAAGTAACAGTGAGTCAATCAAGTATCACAAAAGAAGTACTCTAAGACTGCAGTCATTGTTCTCCAGTGTTGAGGATCTAATACCCTTCTATCTTTGTATGTCATCAGCCATAAGAGATGGCTTCTATTTTGTGGTCTGTAATAGCTATCCCAGAGCCTACCATGTTCACTTTTCCAGCAACTGAAGAAGTGGACACGTTCCTGCGCTTTAAGGTCATGACCCAGGAGTTGAGTAGGTCACTTTCTGTTTTAGCCTATTAAAGTCGCTTTAAGGAGCTCCTACAGACTGGATAGTTTATAACCAAAAGAACCTTACTTCTCACAGTACTGGAGGCTGGGAAGTCCAAGATCAAGCTGCCAGCCTGGTCAAGTTCTGGTGAGGGCTTTCTTTCTGCCTCACAGTAAACATCTCCTCCCCAAGTCCTCACAGAGTAGAAGACCATGGGGATTTCAGCAAGGGATCTCTGCAAGGGTCTGTTTTATAAGACCACTAATCCCATTCATGAAGGTGCCACTCTCATGACCCAGCACTTCCCAAAGGCCCCCATCTCCTAAAACTATCATCTTTACATATTATGGTTTCAACCTATGAATTCTAGAGGGACACACACATTCAGACCATAGCACCTTTCCTGCACATACCTTTGCCAGCATTGTTTTGTGTGTCTCCATGGGTTTGAAAGAGCAGCCAGCAAGTCTAATCTATAGCTGGGTGGTCAAGCACCCAATGCCAGATTGGCAGCTCTGTTACTAAAGAAGGATGGAAGGGCTATGTGAAGTCACCAGCATTTCTTGCCACAAACATTAACCTAGGTGAAAATGTGAATTTTACATCAATTGACTATTTGATATTTCTCCATTATCTTTCTTTCTAGATCACCGAGCCATAAAATTACATGCATATGCTGAGAACTGTATCACACATCAGATAGTTAAGATGTAAAATCCCCATGAGGACAGCCAAAGGCAGATGTACTCACCTTTCAGGGTATATGGCAAGGTTGTTAGATTAAAATTAACCCTTGAATGGCTCCAAAAGAAATTGGTGAATCGTTGATTCAAGGAGTATGGATAGAGCAAAAAATCCCAGAGGCTATAGGATGGGGGATGGTATACACTTACAACTGAGGCAGGGTAGGGAACCCCATAGAAGTAAGGTGGGTCCAAAAAGAAAGCCCTGAGCTGTGGGAACACAGCATGGCTCTGAAAAACAGTGGAAACACCATTAGTAATTTAGACAGACATCTTGTGAGATGCAAAGTACAAAATGGCTTTTGTTCTTAAAACAAATTAGTCACATTGGCAGTCACAGAGCTAACATAGGTGAGAGAATTAAAGAGCAAGGTTGGGGGGAGGCATGATTAAGTACTGAACTCAGCAGTATTTATAAGAGATTTTTTAAGTGTCTCTGGCTGACAGACTTGTGAAAAGTGAGTCAGGAAGCAAACTAAGCGTTGCTGGAGAGGTGAGGAGGTGAGAGGGATAGGGCAGCTGGGTGATGGACATTGGGGAGGGTATGTGCTATGGTGAGTGCTGTGAATTGTGTAAGACTGATGACTCACAGACCTTACCACTGAAACAAATAATACATTATATTAATTTAAAAAAAATTGAGTCAGAGAGAGCACCAGTCACATATACACTAATCCCTGGGCTAGGCACTGGTTTTAATGCTATTTTAAAAATCCATAACCTTCTCCAAAATACAGATTCTGGGTTTCTGTCACAGAAGTTCTTATTCTTACCTTCCAACAAAAATCAATTGCTGAAACATTCATTGAATACAAAGTAATGTGAACTGCTCTGTAATGTGACTGAGGTATAGCTGTGGCATTGAAGATGCTTTCGAAAGATGGCAGCAGCAGGAAGTAGCCTCCTACACAGGTGACATTTATGCCACACGATATCATTATGCTCACGTGGAGATGCCATGATGAGCAAGGCAGGCTGGACTGAGTTCTTTCCAATTGAGAGCAGATTTACAGGCAAGGAAGAATTTTTAAAAATCTCTTGAAGGAAGCAAATATTTTAAGAATCATTATTGGTGGCATGGAAAAGCAAGAGGATGTAACAGCAACTCTGCATTTGAAAGAAAAGAGGGAAAGAAATATAGAAAATATTTGGGAAAGAAACACATGTAATGGGTTCTATACAAAGGTCTGCCATATGTTTATTCCACTAGCAAATTCTGTTAATTATGCCCCCAAACTTTGTCTCTTTTCTGTCTCCTCCTCCAACTACAGGGCCAGCACCTCATGCTAGTCATCCACGACTTTGTCGTCTTCTACCCAGCAACCATCATGGCCTCCTGTTGGATCCCACTCTGACCTTGTGATTCATTCTCCACATGGTGACCAGACTTCTTTCAAAATGCAAACTCTGTTTGCATTTTTCTTTCCAGCTTCAAACCCTTCAATGGCTTCCTAACACAAATAGGAGAAAAGCTCAGGTTTTTCAAACTGTGAGGCTTCCAAGACCTGACCTTGTCCAAACTCTAGTCAAGTTCATCCTCACCTTGTGTCTGCTCAGCATGCTCCCACCACACTGCATCCTTTTCCCATCCTGCCTCAGAACTCCTGAGCATTCAGTTCCTGCCTCTAGACACTCATTTATTGAGCAAAT
This sequence comes from Taxidea taxus jeffersonii, assembly GCA_003697995.1. Lineage (NCBI taxonomy): Eukaryota > Metazoa > Chordata > Mammalia > Carnivora > Mustelidae > Taxidea > Taxidea taxus. The sequence continues at coordinate 14,823 of ML102346.1, read as the reverse complement.
TACCACTCATCCCTTAGGTCACATTTTAGATGTCACTTCCTCACAAAACTCTTCCCTCCGATCTCAGCTGGGTTTCTTTGTTAAAATGCCTCACTCTTCCCTTATCCTTTTGTAGGATGTGTCCCAGTTTGTAGCATGTGTGATCACTGTCCAATGTTTGTCTCCATCATGACCGTTGAATTCCCTGAGAGGAGAAACCATGCTGATCTTTCAAATCCCTTGTCCGCAGTGACAGACACTCAAAAGGTAGTCACTGAATAAATGTATTAACGCAGGCATGACTGAGTAAATAATCAAGGACTTTCATCAAAAATGCAACAAACATTTTTAAAGCCTCCTGATGTTTTATCTTCACAATGTGTTAAGACCCAGTGAAACAACCATATTTGTGTTGTAGGGTTTCTGGGGGGCAAAGTAAATAGAATTCAAGCAGGTAAGTGAAAAGACAGATTTTTATGATTACACTGCTAGTAAAAAAAAAAAAAGATGATAATAATAGATCACAAAGTACATACTTTAAGCTCTGTCTAAACAAATTATACATTATCTAATTTGTAGCCCATACAATGGTGACTCTTACTATCCCTCTTGGTAGGGAAAGCAAGGCACGGCGCTTTGGCATGACTTCCTTTAGAGTGCCCAACCTGTAGGACTGGGTGCACAGCCCTTAGAAGTGACACATATTCATACTGTCTCTCACTTAGTTTGACTGTCCATAAATGTAATGGATGGAATTATAAGTATATTAACTTGATAGCAGTTTCTCTGAAATTTTAGGTTTTTACTCTCTCATGTTTCCTTTACTATAGTTAAAATATGATCTAATTAATAGTAAGAAACAAAATCATAGACTTTGAATGTAATGAGATAAGGCCTGCAAAGTATAGTTTACATGTAAAAATGTAAATCTGTTATGTTGATTCTTTGAGACCATGGAGCATTCAATCATTTTGTTTTGCTGTTTTAAAGCCGCTTGGTAAATTCTTATTTTTTGAAAGTACTAATGTTTCTTATAAAATGATATCATTTCCTACCCTGCACCGCAGAATTTGGGGCCCAAAATTATGACATCACTTTAGAAGGAAAAATGTCTGTTTGTAGATTAGTAATTATATCTGATGGATCTTGGTATAAAATAGAACTACTTGAAATAGTAAAGACTATTATGGTAGAACATAATGTTATTTTTAATGCAGTACCTTGGAATAGCTTTTACCCTCTAAACCATGTTTTTTTCTCCCCAATATACATGAACCTAAAACTTTATGAGGTAGAATTATTCTCTGCTACATCTTATCCTTACATTTATTTGGGGCAATACTTCCTATGTTACTAAACAATGAAGGCAAACAAGTTTTTAGATCCAGTTTGTGTTAAAATAACCCTAATCAATATCTCCTTGGTTTCCATAAGATAGTTAATTTTCTTTTTTATTTTTTTTTAAGATTTTATTTATTTATATGACAGACAGAGATCACAAGTAGGCAGAGAGGCAGGCAGAGAGAGAGGAGGAAGCAGGCGCCCTGCAGAGCAGGGAGCCCGATGCGGGGCTTGATCCCAGAACCCTGGGATCATGACCCGAGTCGAAGACAGAGGCTTTAACCCACTGAGCCACCCAGGCACCCCATAGTAGTTAATTTTCAATAAATGCATCAACTTGTTTCTTCTGAATGACATACTGTATATACCATTTTAAGTGTCCTAAATGCCAAAAAAAATTTTTTTAATCTTTCTCCTTTAACTATTTACACTTCTTCATAGATGCTAAGAAATGTGCTCTTAAGTTTAGTATGCACACGTACACATACACATAGACATATACACCCTCCATGTGTAATACATATGTGTATATAGCCTAATAGTTAAGACCATGAGCTTTACATAAAGATTATCTGACTTTTAGTCCTTACTCCACCGTCTATTAACTTTGTGACTCTGGGGTTGAGTAAATTCATTTATAACATGGGGATAATAAAATTATATATGTCAGAGTTTTTGCAAGGATTAAATGTGATAAGACAAATTTGCTTTTAACAGAGGGCCTTGCCTAGGTACGTGGTGAATAAATGTTACCCATTGTGATATAATAATAGAATATCTGGGCCTGTTATCATGTAACTTAACAATCATTTGGATGAAGAGTAAAATATTTTCAAACCTTTTATTCTATACTCTTTGAAAAAATGTTGATGTATTCATAAAGAGAATTTCTGATTTGTTCTGAGAGGTTCATTTAAAGTAGCACTATTTCCCTTGTTCTACTGTATCTCTCATTTTGCTTCATTTTTACCTTGTGATATTGAAGGAAAACAGTGGTAAATAACATTTCAACACTCAGTGAATCTGTCTAACTATCTAATCTCAATCCATCACTTTCCGCTCTTAGTGAGAAATCAAAAGCATTCTAACAAAACAATACTGACGATGAAGAGTGATATTTTCCCCTCTCAAGGAGGAAAGATTTAAGCAGGCAAGAATATAAATCAGTATGCAGGGCAGGGTCTGAGGTTGGGTTTTACCAATTGGCACTCTTGAGCTGAGATTTTGGCATATGGAATTTTCATTTGAGCAACAAAATGCATCTAATTGTGTAATTTGCATTCCTTAACTAATGCATATGAAAAGCAAGAGTAAATAGAGTACATTTTAATTTTTGAAGTGAAAAATATGATTGGCTCTTGTAAGGTACTTATCTTCCAAGAATCATCTTGGCTTAACTTATAGCTACAGAGAGCAGATCGGTTGTTGCCAGGAGGAGGAGGGTTAGGGGTATAGGCACAGTGGGTGAAGGAGGTCAAGAGGTATAAACTTGCAGCTGTAAAATAAATAAGTCTTGGGGATGAAATGTATAGCCTGGTAAGCACAGCTGATAATATTGTATTACATAATTGAAAGTTGCTAAGAGTAAATCTTAAAAGATGTCATTACAAAGAAAAATAATTTTGTAACTTTGTAAGGTGATGAATGATAACTAGATTTATAGTGGTGATCATTTCAGTGTATATGAATGTCAAACCATTATGTTGTACCCCTGAAACTAATTTAATATTAAATCTCAATTATACCACAATAAAACAACAACAACAACAACAAAAAGAATCTTCTTGGCCTAGAGTATATTAATGAAATTGTTAGGTATAATAAGATACTGGGATGCTAGCAATAGATCATATAAGACAGAGAGCTCTGAGATATTTATACCTTCAGTGAATATTTTTATATGTGTTTCATACAATAATGATGAGGATTTACAATTCTTAAATCTATTTCCCCTAAATTATCTTTTACTACCAGGTTTAATTCTTTAATATTGAGTGAACTAATAATGGGCTAATAGAATGATGCTAGAAGGTTTAATTTTTGCCACTCGTCTAAATTAGGCAAATACAATATTTAACATTTGAAGAATGTAAAGAGTGTAAGAATCCTGTTATTTTTACTGTGGCACTTAAGGCAAAATGGAAAGTATGTCTCAAAGCAACTTTTGGATATTTTCATTTCAAAAATTTCATACAGATATATTCAGTCATTCCTTTTGTTGCATGAATATTTATTGAAATATTTACTGCATGCCATGTATTTGCACACATATATTTAAG
>ML102346.1:0-11214 GCA_003697995.1 Taxidea taxus jeffersonii | reverse complement strand
CTTTTTATGATGCACAATAATGTAGAACAAGTTGCTAATTTCACAATAACCATTTTATCCTTTTTCCTTGACTGAAACAATGTGCCCATCTTAAAAACTTTTCTTTCTTGGTTCCATTGCACAGAGGGGTGCCCGTGCAAATAAATTCCAGCCCATGAGACATAAGTGGAAGTAAATGAATGAAGTATCCAGAAAAGCTCTTTGTAAAGAAAGTTCAGTAAGCAAGAACCTTTGCCCTTGGCCCAGTCTTCTACCTACTACCAACATTGTGTGTGTGTGTGTGTGTGTGTGTGTGTGTGTAATGAAGAGAGCTCTATCCCAAAGATACAGAGCAGCAAGTATCCCAATGTTTTTGTGGAACCACTTTGTCAGACTTTCACTTCTGGACTCACCACACAAGAGAAAACTTGACTCAAATATCCTTTAAGCAATTCTTATTTGGGTTTTATGTTATAAAAATCTATTTTTGAGGGGTGCCCAGGTAGTTCAATTGTTAAGCATCTGCCTTTGGCTCAGGTCATGAGCACAATGTTCTGGGTTCAAACCCCACATCAGGCAAAACTTACTTGGGTAAACCTAATATTGTAGATGAGGGATTTCACTCTAAAATAAATCAGTTTCTTTTTTTTTTTTTTTAAGATTTTATTTACTTGACAGACGGAGATCACAATTTGGCAGAGAGGCAGGCAGAGAGAGAGAGGGGGAAGCAGGCTCCCAGCTGAGCAGAGAGCCAGATGTGGGGCTCAATCCCAGGACCCCGGGATCATGACCTGAGCAGAAGGCAGAAGCTCTAACCCACTGAGCCACCCAGGAGCCCCAATAAATCAGCTTTTTAAACAATGCTTGTCATCTGTCACACTTTTGAGTATATAAAGCTTAAGATGAAAATCTTAGGTAAGTCCACACACCAATTACGATATATAGCCTTAGAATTGTGATCTATTGTAAATAGACCTATTGTAAATAATTAGGGGCGCCTGGGTGGCTCAGTCCTTAAGTGTCTGCCTTTGACTCAGGTCATAATCCCGGGGTCCTAGGATCCATCCTGCTTGGGCTCCCTGCTCAATGCGAAGCCTGCTTCTCCCTCTCTCACTCCCCCTGCTTGTGTTCCTTCTCTCGCTGGCTCTCTCTCTGTCAAATAAATAAATAAAATCTTTAAAATAAATAAATTAAATTAAATAATTGGTTCTTCCCTAATTTTCAAAGATTTTTGGTTTTTTTAATGAGTTTTACCTTAAAAGAAAAAAAGCAAAATGGCCTAATGCTTAAAACACAAACTTTAGCCACATTATAAGGAATTCTAGAGAGCATTCTACTTAATTTGCTTTTTCTAGTACATATAAGAAGAAAATCAGTCATAGCATTTCCAGAATAAAGGAACTAAAAAATGTAGAGTGTGACCAATTCTGTGATGTGCATTCAAAATAATTCTTTTAAGACCAGGAATGTGGTCACTGTGTTCTGGTAACTTTGAAAGTTAAGCTTCTTTTCTCAGATGGAAATCTTGCAGTTTATTTTGAATATCAAAGCACGCCTTGCTTTGGGAGCAAATGGATGGAAAATGTTTTTCACAGTAAGGTAGGATGGGACAGATATTCGATCACAGAATGCAGAGAAAATAAAAATAAGTATACCCCCAAATATTACTTCCCCACTAGTCTAACTCCTCTTTATAATCTGTATCACTTCTGCCAATTGTTAACACAAAGTTTCCAAACACTAAAAACCAAGTTCCTAGAAGGTGCACACAAACTCCTTCCCACACCGCCTCCTAATTGCAGTGCTGGGCCTCTAGCTGTTTCCTAAAGAGCATCACTTTAAGTTCTCAGAAGACAAGTTAAAAGTGAAAATGAAACTTTTTACCATTTTGTGAACATGGAAACATGTCTGTCTTTTGGATTAGAGAAAAATAGGAATCATGTATTTTTTAAAGAGTGCTGGACTACTGGCTTTGGGTACAATCAATATTTATCAGGGATTGTTTAGAATGCTCCAGTAAAAACACATTTCATTCAGTGTAGCTCTTACTTTCAGAGACAAGGCAATTACAAAAAGAAAAGACTGGCAAAGAAATATTGCAACATTTTGCCAAGGCTTATCTTCTTTCAGGGAATGGATAGCCTTGGAATATACAATAGCAGATTTTAAACTTCCCAGCTATGACTATATCAAGTACATGCATTAAAAAGCTGCAAATGAATTCCCAGCAATAAGCAAATTGTGTTAGTCCCATATATTTGCACTTAGATATGACAGGTCAGAACAAATTTACCAGGGAAGCAATTTCTTAGATGATAACTGAGCATCTGATATTGAAAACTTGTCCAACTGGCTCATTCATAAACACTACCTTTAGAATCATATTACTTATATTTGAGTTGAACCATAGCCTGATGGTTAGAGTATTATCCTCTTAGACACAATAGAGCTCCCTGCCTGGCAACAAATGTTTCAATATTTTGGCCTGAAATATTTAGCTTATTTATATGAAAAACGGTTAGCAACTGGAGATCGTGGGCTGACAATTCACTCATTTACCATTTCAAAATCCGCTGAGGGTTTACTTGGGAACATTGTGGATGACTAATTACCTAGAGTTAATGAAGCCCTAATTGTTATGGCATAAGCTGGTCCACTTAACTTTCCAACTTCAGAACAATTAGACATCATTAGTATTACCCACTGACTGAGCTATAAAATAAGATTTACCATTTCATTCTCAACAACCTTTAGTGTTCTAAGAAGAAAATAGGCCATGACTTATAACAACAAGTTCTTCTAGAAAAATTAAATTAATGAATAAGTCAGTAAATAAGAATTCAGAAGGCTTTTCAACATTCAACAAGAACATTTCAAAGCAATGTTCTAAATTCTAAATAAATTGATACTAACATTCAATATTCAAGCATCAATTTACAAATGAAGACTTAATTTCTGTCAAAATTAAGACATTTTTACTAAAATTAAGTACCAGAATTAATATGTTAAACTATAGATCAGTGACTTCTACTCAAAAGTGAGATGGAATCATGAAAGGATACCAGAGCACCAAACCCGAACAAGTAGAATCAGTAATGTCGTAGAAGATCTGAACAGCACTTGTAACCTAATTTGAGGTTCATAGAACACTGTACCCAGAGGTGAAAGAATATATACCTTTTGTGAGGCCACAGAGAACATTTGTCAAAATAAAGTATATGACAAATCATCAAATAAAACTAAAGAAATTGCATGGAATTTAATGCATTCAACTTATGTTTTTTGGAACATATGGCAATTAATTAACTAACTAGCCCAACAAAAAAATAACTAGAAAATCCCTCAGCTTCTTGGAAATAAAGCAATACATTTTAAAATAAAATGTGTGTCAAGAAATAAATCATAAAAAACAATCAGGAAATCTTCAGAATGAAATGATAATAAACATCTAAAAAAATTTATACAGTGTTTAGAGGTATATCTATGCTTTAAAATTCATATATTAGAAAGAAATGAAGATTGATAACCAATGAACTAAGTTTATTTTTTATTTTTTGAACTAAGTTTAGTTTTTATCTTAAGAAACTAGAGAGAAGAAATTACTCCCAAGAAAGTAAAGGAAGGCATCAATAAAGAACAAAAGATAAACTTGACAATTTAGAATAAAAAGTACATACTTTTAAAAATCAGTGATTACCAGGGTTGGCTGGGTGGCTCAGTGGGTTAAGCATCTGACTTGTGATTTCAATTCAGGTCACGATCTCAGGGTTTCAAGAGTAAGACCTGCCTCAGGCTCAGTGCTCAGCTGGGAGTCTGCTTGAGATTTTCTCTCTTCCTTTCCTTCTGCTCCCACCTGCTGGTGAGTGCACACACCTGCTTTTTTTCTTTCTCTCTCTCTCTCTCAAATAAATAACTAACTAACTAACTAACTAACTAAATAAATAAATAAATCTTTTAAAAAACACTAATTACCAGACCCAATACAAGAATCTAAGTTCAGATGGTTTAAGTGGTGAGTCTTTCAAACATTTAAGGAAAAAAGTGTGAATTTCAAGAAAAGGACAATCCTCCCTTGTTTAATGAGACCAACATACATTTGGCAAAAATCCTGATAAGGCCATTACAAGAAAGAAAAATTACAGGCAAATATTTTGCAACAACAGAGGTGTCAAATCCTCACAAAATATTTTATGAAATCCAAAACTTGCAAAAAAGATTGTATACCACAATTAAGTGAGGCTTATTTTGTGAACACAAAGTTGATTAACATTTGGGGAAAAATGTAATTTGACACATTAACCACAAAAAGAGGCAAATCATATGGATTCAGATAAAGATTGTTATAAAATTACATACTCCTTATTAAAGATAAAACAAAGCAAAATAAAACCACTCAAAAATTCACAAAATAACAAAGGGGAATAGGTAAGAATTTTTCTTAATATGATACTATCTCTTTGAAAACACAGCAAAGATTATGGATCATGATCAATTATTAGGTAGTTTCTGCTTGAAACAAAGAATGAGACAAAGATTACTGCTATCACCTTTTCTAGTCAACATCGTATGGGAACTCCAGTGCCATGGAGGAAGGCAGAGAAAGATAAGAGCTGGAAAGGAAGAACTCATCTTTATTCACCAACAGCAGGAAAGTACCTGTACAAAACCAGAAAGAATCAATAGGTGAAGCTCAAAAGTAAGTAAAACTCCTCTATGGTGAAAAAAGTCAGGGTAATGACTTTTTTTCCTTTGTGATGGGAAGTAATTCCTGGAAGGAACATATTATAATAGCCAGTTTCTTGATCTCAGTGCTATCTACACTGATGTGTTTACTTTTTGAAAATTTACTTACCTATCGAGTTAGGTTTTGTGCAGTTTTCTTTATGTATGTTAAACTACAAAAAAATGTACATTGCATGCAATAGGTGATATTTATTGAGTCTCTGAGATAATTATGTGTCAAGAATTATGCCATTTAATATGGAAAAAATTTCAGGAGGCAAGTCCTGTTTGTAGACTCATTTTACAAATAAATAAGTTCTTGAAAGTGGATTAATGTCAAGTATACATACCATATAGAATCCAGAAGTTTAAACACATATCCCTCTGAGGCCAAACTCATCTTTATCACTAAATTTAACATTTTCAATGCTTCTTACTCAATGTCTTTTCAAATTCTCTTGACAGTTCTTTCTGTTCAAGATTTTGGGCAACAGGCACTGGTTAAATCCTAATTCAAAATGATAGTGAATTCATGACAGCCATGACCTCAAATGATTACATGGCTGAAAACCCCATGCTTAAGGAGGTGATATTGAGCACACACTGCATTTTACTTATGTTCATGAAAGATTGACTTGATCTGTCAAATATTTAAAAATCAAAGCCAGGACTTATGGCCCAAACATGTATTAAATCATGCACACAAATGATTCATAACAAAAGCCAATCCACCCCTAGTGCACTGGCAGCCATGAACAAATGACAGTTATGCCTAAATCTGGAGAACTACTCTTCTCATATATTGTTAATGATGAGATTACAAAGGCAGCAAAGCACAGGAGATGAATGGGTGTCCATAAAGTATAAGACATATGCTCCAGTAAGACCCAAAGTAATTGAAAGAAATTAGATCATGGTGGCACTTCTTTCTCCTCCATCTAGTTTTTTTTTTTTTTTCAGTCTCCAAACAGAAGTTGATGTAAGAAGAGAAAATATTTGCCGGTCGATACAACAGGCAGTGAAATCTTTCCACTTTTGTGCAGATGGAAGCTAACTTAATCTGGTTCATATGTTCTAAGAACATCTTAAAATAAAAACTGGAGGCAGATTTGCACCCAGAAAAACTGTGCATAATGCTAAAGGAGGTAAGCAATTTAAATTTCCAATATGTCACAGCAATTTTTAAATTTTTTTTTCATTTTTTAAAAAAGATTTTATTTATTTATTTGACACAGAGAGAGATCACAAGTAAGCAGAGAGGCAGGCAGAGAGAGAGGAGGGAAGCAGGCTCCCTGCTGAGCAGAGAACCTGATGCGAGGCTAGATCCCAGGACCCTGAGATCATGACCTCAGTGGCTTAACCCACTGAGCCATCCAGGTGCCCCAGAATTCATAGCAGTTGAGTTTTTAGTTATAGTACATGTATGATATCTGTTATTTTCTCTTGCAAGTGGAGTCCTTGGAGTACTTTGGTAAATTTGGTTATAAAAATATACAGTAACCATTTTAGCATCTTCCTACATAAGAGAACAATGCCTATCTAATTATTGCAATTATGCCTTCATAGAGTTTTAAATTCATATGCTACACTTATCTATATAATTAATTTTTTCCCCCCAGGGAAGACAGAAAAGCCAAACACTAAATTTTAGTGAAGTGTTCTGTTAAGGGGATGGGTCCTCTATTTACTATCCTCTAACTAATTGGCATGTTTTCCACCTTAGCAGAAAAAAGGGGTTGAAGAAGGACATGCTAAAAATAAATTTGTTGTCTATTATTTCAACCCCCTGTATGTTGAACAAAGCTCCGTGAAAGCAGGTGCCACGTAGGTCTTATTTACAAATTTATTCCCAGATTTTAGCCCAATGACTATTGCATAGTAGGAGCCCAGTAAATTTCCATTTAAAGGATGAATGAATTTGCCATACAAGATCACTTTTGAAAGCTAAGAACAAAGAAATAGAAGATGGTACTTCAGTTAAGGGTCCCCAAGACCAAACCCAGGTTTGATGATTCACCGGGAGAACTCCCAGGACTCAGCACACAGAGGTTCTCAAGCCATGATTTTAATGACAGTGAGAAAAGGGAATTGACTCATGGAGTGAAGATCTTAGGAAAGTGGACACAAGCTTCCAAGAGTCCTCTCTCAATGGAGTCACATGGGACTTGCTTAGGCAAGTTTTTCACTGAAGAAAACTTGGTGCTCCATGCAAATCATATTGTTTGCATAAACAGCTTAGGCACAGTGAGACAGGCTTATCATCAGATGCCAGCCAAGGGCCAACACTGTCAGCAGGCCTTTCTAGGATAGTGGTCTCAGGATTGCTACTATTTTCTACAGAGGGCTCATTTCCACTCAGCATGAAAATACAATGTTTGTCAACTTTTCTATTTGATTCCTAGCTTCCTTTTTAACAGAGCCCCAGGGGAAATCCCATATATATATCTGATGTCATTGGTTATTAACAAACATTTTAACACTAAGTAACATATCTAATAATATATATTGCTCTTTGGTTGAAGCTGTGATGAGAACTGTAGTAAATGGCACAAAACAAATTTAAAAGTCCCTTTCCTTGTTGGTTTTCTGTACTGTTATGAATTATTTCAACAGTGTTTCCAGGAGGGGTCATTTTTCCAATTTTGATTCATCTAAAAATGCAGAGACATTGTCTTATTAACATTTTGTCCCTTAAAGGATTTGGGCTTTCTATAAATTATTAGTGCCACAAATATTTGTTGAATGAATACATTTATGAATATTTACATATGTTCTTTGAAAGATAAATTTTGCTATTGGCTGAAATTTTAAGACTAATATTCCTTTAAGGGTATTGCTTTTCTGCCTCCTAGGTAACTTATTCTGGTTAAGGACATGGATTTTTCTTTTTTTAATATTAATCAAGAAACAGTCTGCTTCAAATGGAAAATGTAGGTGTTTAAGAAAGAACCATGAATTGGGAAGTTCTTCTTCTGATTGGAAGATAGGATGATTATAGTAAACTGCCTAAATAGATCCTTCCAAGGTGAAAACAGAAAATCCAAGCAATAAATTTCGGTAAAACCTGCCTTTGCCATAGAATCACGCAGGCCTTCCCAACGAAAGGATGAGTGTATTGCTTTACCCTTTGAACCTGGATTTGATCATGGGACTTCCTCTGGTGAACAGGATGTCATCAGTCATGATGTAAACAGAGCTTGAAAGTTATTTGCAAAATTGAGTTTATGCTCTTGTGTCTCTGTCATTGCCAAGAGAAGAATGTTCCCGGGCTGGCTCATTGCTCCCTAGGGCAGAATGAGGGATGTGTGGAACAGAGCTGAGTAACCTCTTCCAAGCCCAGTCTGGAACAGCTGACTCCCTGCCAGCTCCCAGATGTCTAAGCAGGCCAAACCAACATTACCAGATCCACCAGCTGAGCCGGGCCTGGATCAGCTGAAATGCACTGACACATGAGACATAAATGTTTATTTTTGTATGCCACCTGATGGTTAATAAAAGTCATGTAAAAGTCATAGAGGTAAATTATAGGATAAGTTTTGTCAAGCCACAATATAGAAAGTTTTTAACAATACTAACCAGTTATAGCTGACTGGAGGAAAATGTCAGGCATTTCCTAGAAATGGTACTTACATTTTTAAGAAACTTATTTTGGATCAGCTAAAAGCAAAACATAAATATTTTGCAAGGGCTATTTTAAAAGAAGGCTTGAGTCATTCTGAACCAGTCATTAAAAGTTAATTTGATGTCATTTTATATTCATAGTCTACAGAAACCTTGACTCTTAGATTACTCTATTTTACTTAAATTTTTAATTACATCTTGAACCAGTTTCTCAGTGTACGGTATGCCAGCATGGCAGAGTGAGCAGAGACAGAAAGTGTAGTAGACAGTTTCATGATGGTGTGATGAAGCATTCTTAACCTGGCCTTGAGTTTCATCAATTGGACGGTGAGTGGTAGGAATGGAAACAAAAGTGAGACACCAGAGTCTGTACTTTCATTTCACAGCTCCTGAATCAAGGGGAAAATAGAGGCAAAGAATAGGAAAAAGAAAGTAAGAGATGTTCAATTATGGCCATAAGTTCTCAAAATTCTAAAGGGCTTGATCTGCTCAGAGACATCTATCAGCTAACAGCAATAAGGCCACCTACTGTAATATGTATTTTCTTATAGACTCTGAAGTCACATAGGGCAAAGTTCTATCTGATTATCTTAGGAGAAACACTGTTGACTATAACAAATGAGTTCTACAATTTCATGGCTCAAAACAGCAAATGTTTTGTCTACATAAGAGTCCAATATTGGGAAGCTTTTGTCCTTGTCATTCTTCAAGGACCCAGGCCTTGTCCATCTTGGGATTTCCCTGCTTCTGGGGGCCTGGGATTCCTCTACAAGCCTCCAGTGCACAGGAAAACAGCAGTGAAAGAAGGACACTTGCTTCCTTATAGGGAAGACCATAAGTAACACTTTCTCTAATATTTCACTGGCAAGAATTACTTGCATTGACACATAGAGGTACAAAGGAGGCTAGGGATGTGCAGTTTCCTGCTGAACAGCAGCCTGCTAGTAATAACTTCACACAAGGGAAGTTAGGTGGCTAAGTAGCCATTCCTGCCATGCTGATACAATGTACTTTGCCAGAGGAGACCAGCACAGGCCTTAAATGTAGCAAGAGCTCAGTGTATATTAACTGAACATGAACCATCTAGACTCACTCAGTCATCTTTGCCCTGTGGGGTGCATCTAGCTATTAATAGTGTGTTTATTGGCTCTCATTGAGAAATTACTTCATGCCAGTGGCTGAGCTCACTAACTAGCTCTGTGAGGTAGGTACTATCAGTAATCTCATTGTAGCAGATGAGGTAACTAAGGTTTATAAATGGTCAAGTGACTTGCCCAAGGTCACAGAGCTATTAGGTGTTAGAATCAGGACGCAAGCCCAAGTCTATCTAACTCCACAACTAAGATGTCTAAAGGCCCTCAGTGGTTCATTCACAGTTTTAGGTCAATCCTATGATGACTGATAATGTAACATTTTCCATGTGTGGGCATCTCTTTTGCAGTGTCTACTGGAGGAGATAATCTTAGCCTTTAATGATTTTCCCCTCTTTGGGCCACCTCCCTCACCCACAGCTAGGATAAAATTAATCTTATAATAATCTATACTGAAATGTAGAAAAGAGTTGAATTAAAAAAGTATTTATTTCAAGCAACTAAAGGCTTTTTATGTTGAAGATAGTAATGGAATTTTCCCATCTTTTGCCAAAAACTGGATAAAATGTGAAAGCCTTTAATTGTGGCTGCAGAAATACAGAGAACTAACCATTCATAAAAATGCAATATTAACTTCTTTGTTAGATCAGGTTTGAGAAGATGGATGGCTTTATTTTATAACAGTTTAAACCAACTATTCCCACGTTCTTGGGCTGGCAGTTTACTAACATTCAGTTTTATCAGTCTTACAAAAATGATTTTATTTTTAGGATAAGAAGGTAGTTGACCTTCATACAAAAATTGAATAAAAATAGAATCCATGATTTATGTTCACTGTATCCATAGTTAATTAGTATTAGCCACCACATTAAACCCAAAAAAAGGTAGGGGCTTCTAGATCCCGTTCTCCATGACAATGTCTAATGAAGGTTGGTCGACCCTCTTCTCTTGTAGCTAGGCTCTCTGTGGCTTCTAAGGCTACAAGGCAGGGTAAGACAAGCAGTAGGCACATTCTCTTAGCTGTCCTGGCTCCCCACTGACACAAACCTCTCCTAGCCTTAGTCCATTGGCCAAAACTAGTCATGTAACCCCAACTAACTACAAAAAAGACTGCGACATGTAAGGGAGCAGAGGAGTATTTGATGAGCACTGTTTCTGCTTCATTTACAGCAAAAACAGGCACCCAGTTTTCTTGAGAGCTGGTATAGAAATTTTCCCATGCAAAGCCTACTTACTGAGCTCAAAAAAATATTATCTGTGGCTTGTTGGAGTTGTGTTTATCAAAGCTATCATTTAAATAGAAAGACAATTCTGATAGAATCATGGTGGCAGATGTTATCCTCACATTCTCAATCTTGTGACTCTGAGTTTGAATTTCTTCTTTTTGACCATGGAATTCATTTTCTTTTTTTTTTTGTTTTGTTTTGTTTTGTTTTTGTTTTTTTTCTTTAAGCTTTTTTACTTAAACATATAATGTAACCCCACCACCCTCTCCAAACCCCTCTCCCCCCCACCCCCCTCAGTTTGTTTTATGACATTAAGAGTCTCTTTTGGTTTGTCTCCTTCCTGGTCCCATCTTGTTTCATTTTTTCTATTCCTACCACCTTAACCCCCACCCCCATTGCATCTCCACTTCCTCATATCAGGGAGATCATGTGATAGTTGTCTTTCTCCAGGTGACTTATTTTGCTAAGCATAATACGCTCTAGTTCCATCCATGTCATCGCAAATGGTAAGATTTCATTTCTTTTGATGGCTGCATAGTATTCCATTGTATATATATACCACTTCTTCTTTATCC